>CABHPH010081371.1:0-56162 GCA_902168325.1 Peromyscus nudipes | reverse complement strand
AGAGAGAGAGAAAGAAAATTATTAGTTTTAAATACTTTACATTGGATTGGATTGTTTTGTATACAAATTATATATATTGAAATTGATATTGTTAGAAAATGCTGTATGTATATTTCTAATTGTACTTATACCGTTCATTTAACAAAATAATGCAAATTGCTGATTCTTGAATGTTATTATTACCAACTATTAGGATATAAAGAAATGAAAGTTAGTAGTTAGACATTACAATAGAACTTGTAGTCATATTAGGTATATTTTCAAAATTGAGCAGATATATTTTAGATAGAGAGGTCATCTTCAAACCCTTCAGAGATCTACAGAATATGGCATTTAAAATGTTTTAATAACTTAGAAAATTTTTCTTTTTTGTTATGACTATGAGACATGTCGGCTCCTGGCAGTACCAATCTACTTCAGAGAGAATATGGGCATTGAAGAAACTGCATATGGAGTTAACTTTCATGGTGGCAAAAGTTAGCCATTGGACAATAAAGTATCTTCGAATCAACTGCTGACAACCGGACAAAATGGACAGACAGAAATGAAACAAAGGACTACCGATTCTTGCCAAAACAAGCATGGTTATGGCTTTATCAAAAGGCATCTTCTGAGGCCAGGACAATATGGCACCATCCCTGAAGTGGCCTTCGCAATCTGGAAAAGGTACAGTGCCTTTTTCTTTGAAGGCAGCTGAACAGGCAGTGGGCCGATGGCTTCTGATGTGCAACGGACCAGCAGCTGAAACAGTTATTCTTGAAGAGTAAGCCCACGCCTCTCAATAGCAGACTGGCATTTAATAGAGGGATGTGGAGAAGTACGGGATGCTGAGATGAAGCCACACATACACGGTCAAGAAGAATGGACAGCTGAATTAAAAAACCATCAACAATTTCCAGAATTTAAAATCCTGAATCATGACATGACACTAATGGAATTCAGGTATTTCTGGTACATGGACTGCTCTCACCCAAGGTGAGGTTGAACTGTTGACCTTGTGTACGTCCTACTTCACAAATGAGTCTGTCAGATACGCTAAGCCTATAGGCTGAAGATGATGCCCCAACACTGCGGAGAAACCTCAGGTGACTGTCCAGGCGGCTGGCTGTTTCTGTCAACTCACAATTTTTTGGAAGTTGCTTGCATGTACTTCCTGTTTTTATTTTTGTTAGCTAATATTATTTCCTTCTTGGGTCTCTGAAGGAGTTGAAGATTATTTAGCTATAGTTGAAGATTAATTAGGATAGAAAGTGAATTAGATACTATAGGATAGATAATAGAATTATTTTCTTTGAATTTGTTAAATACAAATAGACTAGACATTGTTTAGGTATTTATTACTTGTATATATTGTATATAGTTATTGTACTTCTGTATATAGTTTTTCTTATGTTAGTTATAAGTGTTTTCCTTTTTTCTTTTTATTAAAATAAAAAGGGGGAAATATGGTGATATTTTTCTTTTGTACCAAAATGTTAATTGTATGTTAATAAATAAAGTTGCCTGGGGGTCAGAGCTATTAGCAAGCCATAGGAAAGCAGGGCAGTGGTGGTGTACGCTTGTGATCACAGCACTTGGTAGACAAAGCTAGGTAAGTCTCTGTATGTTCAGGAATACAGCCAGCATTGGATACACATGCCTTTAATCTCAATACTAACCACAGAACACCTGGAGGTCTATACAGACAGACCGTGATGAGGCAGTCCTGTGGTTGGGTTTACAACCAATGAGAAGGCAGAACAGAGACTATATAAAGACTTTAAACAGGAAGTAGCATCTCCTTCGGAGAGGTAGGACCACTGCAGGAGGAAGGGTAAGGTTTTAGCTCTTAGCTCTGACCTCTTGGCTTTCTTCTTTGCATTGGTTCTGTGTTTCTTATTTATAAGACGGTTGGTTACATCTACACAGTCCTGCTGCAGAGACAACTAGGTGTGTGCTGATGAGCAAGTCCTCAACTGCTGCCCATAGCCCGGGTTTCCCAGGTGCTGGCCTTTGCCTCTCTGGACCACAGACACTGTTATTTGAAGCACTTCATTTAGACATTTTTTTTTTAAACTCCTAATTCCAAGTGCTAATTCTTGGCTGGGTCAAAACATCTCCTTTGCCAACCAGTTCATGGTTCCACTAACAATCTGTCTATTAAACAATAAACTGAACAGCGACCCTGAGTCTGCTTGATCCTCCCCTCCCTGCCCCCCTTCTATAATCCATCAGTCACTTGTGACTTCTTCTGAGAGTATTCATGAATAGTCAGCTGCCACTCAGTTCCTATCTTCACAGCAGATCTTCACTCCTTCTCTAATCAGAACAACCAGAAGTCAAACACATTCCCAGTTACCAATATCTGAGTTCTCTCTCTCTCTCTCTCTCTCTCTCTCTCTCTCTCTCTCTCTCTCTCGCTCTCTCTCTCTCTCTCTCTTTGTACACACACACACACACACACACACACACACACACACACAGCCCTTCAAAGAGTATACTGAATTCTAAGTATACTGGATTCAAACTGAATTCTAAGCCCCCTCTGAGAAGGCCTAGGTCCTTTAAATATTTTTGGTGGGTCAATTTCCCTTAATTTTAGATTCATCTGCTTAAAGAAAGGAGATCTGATAGGCCCACAGCTCCTGGTAATCACCTTTCTGGTCAGTCTTGAACATATGTAGTCATCCTGGACCAGTCAACTGGAAGAGTAGACTCTGTTGGCTAGAGGAAAGGCCTACCAGAACTTTGTCTCAGGTCAGGAGGATGCAGAAGAAGCTGGACATTTGCAGTTGCTATTATTTATCAATAACCCCTTTACCTATCTACCTGCATGCCAGGAATCTGTCATCTCCTATACTCTCAGCTCTCCTCTGTGTCCTTATCCTCAACATCCACAAAGAATGGCCCCAAGCAGCACCATGCTCTCCTGGAAAAAGGATTGAACTTGTTCATCTCCCAAAAGAAAGAGATGGAACAATTCAAGACACAGCAACTCTACGCTTATTAAAGCAAATGGTGTATTTGATTTCTCTACCATACCTTCTGGGCTGGCCTCTTTCTCAAATTTAGGTATTTATTTGTTCTTTCTCACAACTAGCTATTAAGATGGGAGTGAACATGAAGCTGTCTGAGTGTCTTTGTTTTTAATTCCAACAGAAGACAGCAGTTTCCCCTTCCCTCCTCTTCTCCCAGTCTCCCCACCCCACCTCCCTTCTGCCTACCCCCATCCACTCCTCCTCTGTTTGTCTCCAGAAAAAAAGGCAGGCCTCCCATGGATGTCAACCGAACATGGCATATCAAATTGCAGTAAGACTAAGCACCTCCCCTGATATTAAGGCTGACTAAGGCAACCCAGTATGAGGAATAGGGTCCCAAAAGCCAGCAAGAGTTAGAAACAGCCCTTGCTCCCACAGGAGTCCCACAAAAAGTCCAAGCTACACAACTGTCACATATATGCAGAGGGCCTAGGTCTGTCCCATGAAGGTTCCCTGGTTTTCAGTTTAGTCTCTGTGGACTCCTATGAGCCCAGGTTAGTTGATTCTATGGATTTTTTTGTGGCGTACCTGACCCCTCTGGCTCCTGTAATCCTTCCTCCCCCTTTTCTGCAAGATTCTCCAAGCTCTGTCTAATGTTTGACTGTGGATCTCTGCATCTGTTTACTTCAGCTGTTGGATGAAGTCTCTCTGATGACCATTGGGCTAGGTACTAATCTATGAGTATAGCAGAATATCATTAGGAATCATTTCATTGACTATTTTTTTTTTTGCCAGTCCTGTTTGGTTCTATCCCTGGGTCTCTTGGTCCTGGACCTCCAGGCAGTGTCAGGGGGTGGACTTCCTCTTATGACCTGGGTTTCAAGCTGAACCCATCATTGGTTGGCTACTCCCACAATTTCTGTGCCACCTTCACCCCAGCACATCTTGTAGGAAGGACAGACTATATAGGTCAAAGGCTTTGTGGCTGGGGGTTTGTGTCCCAGTGTCTCCAGTGGAAGACTTGCCTGGCTACAGGCGTTGGCTAGTTCAGCTCTGTATCCCCCATTGCTAAGAGTCCCAGCTAGGGTCACCCTCATAGATTGTCTGAGGGTCATTGATTCATATGACAAGTGACACCCCGTTCCCCTGATTATAACAAACTAAGGTATAAGAATAATCAAGTTAGTAGACATAAGGAAGGCAGCTATGGTACCCAGATATGAAGGCTTTTAAAGTGCTGAAAATTTTAAAGACTGTGGGACTTTAATAGTTATTTATGTTTTGTATTATGATGTGAACATTAAAATGCCATCTTGGGGACAAATGAGAAAAGAAAGGTGATAGTTCAATGGTAGTGTGTCGGTTTGTCAAGTTAAGGGGTCAAGGTCAACAGTGCCACCTAGGTTTTAAGTCAACTGGACACAGACCGGAATTATCTTGGACGAGGGAACCTCAACTGAGAAAAAGAGAAAGGAGTGCAAAGTACTGATGTCCCGGTGATACTGGGGCATTGAGACTTCTGTCCCAGGTGGCCTCTTTGTATAGTAGGATGAGAAATATCTTAGATTTCATCTGAGCTGACACCACGGTTTTCCCCGTCACCCCGTGGTGGGGGCTCCTGCCTTGATTCTCAGAGTAATTACTGCTCAGAGATTCTTATCTCAGATAGCCATTCAAGATAATTACTATTAGAGAGGGCACCCGGCAAAATCAGGTCTACCTTCAGATTAGATCATGTCTACCAAGGCACTCTTTCAAAAGTGACTTTGAGTCTGCCCTTTCTCATTTATAAAACCGGGACATTGTACCATGTGACTCCTAAATGACCTTGCAGTTCAACTGTTTGGAAGTTGGTATCTTTTCTTCCACAAACTCCTAGAGCGCATAAGTCTCACCTCGAGTTATGCATCTCTCTGCACACTGATATGTCTAGCCTTTTGATACATCATCAGCTTCAAAGTCCATTCTTAAGAACCCCACAATCTTGTTACCAAAAGTAATCATAAGGAAGTCTGGGTGGCTTAGGTAAAGTTGTAAGTTTGTGCCGGGCCCTGTGGGGAGCCATCCTTGGCCACGTGCAGCCTATTGGCTGCGGACTGGACACACCTGTCATTCTACGGTGAGTGGAGGGGTCCTTCCACCACACCAGAGCTCTCTGTACCACCCTTTCTCTCCTACCCTCAGTCACATTCTGCCTTATTTTTCAGATTACCCTCTTCACAGCACCTGAGTCCTACTATCCCCCTCTATAGGGCTCCTTCTCCTCCTATCCACATTTCCTCGTGGTCTTCTTCTATTCCCCTGACTTCTTTGGATATTTCAGATTATATACTAAAATCTGAATACTCCAAATTAAGATCCACAAATAAGAGAAAACACGTGGCATTTGTCCTTCTTGCTCTGGGTTACTTCCTCATTCAGTATGACATTTTCCAGTATCATTCATTTACCTGCCAATTTCATAACTTCGTTTTTCTTTACCATTGAAAAGAATCGCATTGTTTGTGTGAACTATACTTTGTTATCTATTAATGGTTGAAACATCCAGCCTGTTTCGTGTGACATTGTAAACAGAGTGGCAGTGAGGGTGGCCACCACTTTGGTCCCGGTACCGTCACACCCTCTGCAAGGAAGGTGTGTCCTATGTGCCATGCTTTGACTTTTATGCTGAGAATTTACCCAGCCACCATTTTCACCTGCCTCACTGTCTCGTAAGCTTACAAGTGGGTAGCATGCATCGGTCACAGCAACAATCCTATAGGGCCGTAATCCACGTCAGGTTTACAATTGTAATACTCAGTGTTACCCAATGCTTGTTCAGTGTTGGTTTCCAAACCATTGCTTGCCTATGTTTATAATAAACAAGAGTGACAGGAGAGAGACATCATACCAGCATGTCTGCTACAAGAAGACTGGAAACAAAGCCTACTCTACATCTTCACTGTAGAGGAAACGGCAAGATTGCTGGGAAGTTTAGCAAGCTTCTCACCACTCCTCAGTCCCAAAGGGGCTGAGCAGGAGCAAGCCTTGCCATCTTGGAAGAAATTGGGGAGTACTTCCTTCTAATGCCTCCTTTGGAAACATTTCCTCCCTGTCAAACATTTGCCACACTTGGAAAAATAAGTGCAGCCTGTGTGGCCTTCTTAATGGTGTATCATTGAAAGGGACAAGACTTAGGGGTGACAAGTGAATAAACACTGAGAGTGTGATGTCTAAGTTAGGGTTTCTATTGCTGTAAAGAAACACCATGAGCAAAGCAAGTTGAGGGGGAAAGGATTTATCCGGCGTACACTTCCACATCACAGTTCATCATTGAAGGAAGTCAGGACAGGAACTCAAGCCGGGCAGGAACCTGGAGGCAGGAGCTGATGCAGAGGCCACAGAGGGCGCTGCTTACTGGCCTGCTCCCCATGGCTTGCTCAGCCTGCTTCCTTACAGAACCCAGGACCACCAGCCTAGGGATGGCACCACCCACAGTGAGCTGGGCCCTCCCCCATCAGTTACTGATTAAGAAGATGTCCTACAAGTTTGCCTAATGCTGGATCTCACGGAAGCATTTTCTTAGTTGAGGTTTCCCCATTTCAGATAGCTCTAGCTTGTGCCAAGCTGACACAGGAATAACAGAAAACCCTCAAGGCATTAAGTCCTCAAATTTGAGCTGCTTTATTTTGGGATACTGTTATCAAGGTCCTGCCACTGTGGTGGTTTGAATGAGAATGGTCCCCATATGCTCCCATATATTTGAATGCTTGGTTAGAACTGTTTGGTGGAACTGTTTGGGAGGGGGGGACTAGGGGGTATAGCCTTATTGGAGGAGGTGTGTCACTGAGGGTAGGCTTTGAAGTTTCAAAAACCCATGGAAGGCCTAGTCTCCCCGCTCCCCACCCCGACTGCCCACCTCCTTGCCTGTGACTTATGTGAGCTCTCAGCTACTGCTCTGCTACCGTACCTGCCTGTCTGCCACCATGCTTCCTGCCGTGATGTTCGTGGACTCTAAACCTCTGAAACTGTAAGCAAGCCCTCATTAAATGGTTCCTTTGTAATTTCCCTTGGTGATGGTGTTTCATCACAGGAATAGGAAGGTAACTAAGACAGTGACTTACAGATTTTCTTACTGATCATATTTATAATAACAGATAGAATTTCAATTCTAACTCTTCATGGAATACATGCTGGCTGGGTGTGGTCTTTGTCCTGACAGGTTCACACCCTTGGCACTTTGTCTTTGGCATGGTGATTCTGAGATGGAGGAATCTTTCGGAGGTGAGACCTTGTAAGAAAAACATGTCAGTTAGTCTCTGGAGATTCTCCCCAAAAGAAGGAGCTACTACTGAGCTCAAAGGCTGAGTCAGCTCTCCAAAGCAGGTAGGCAGCCATGACAGTAAAATCAACTGTGTTGTTGGCCCCTTCTGCCTAACTCATCCCCTCATCACATCATATGACACTGACTAGTGGCAGTGCCATGCTGTTTGGACTCAACAGTCACCAGGCTCATGAGTCAAATAGTCCATTTCGTTTAGACTCTGTGCCATTATTTTGTTACAGAAACGGGAAAGAGACTAATACATCAATACAACACTTGTATGGGTGACTAATCTCATACCCCCTAGCTTTAAACCCAACTGTCACTGCAAAATTCCAGCATTTGATTAAAAGAGAATAAGAGATAGCTTGCTCTGGAGTCAAAAATATGAGTGGCCAAAGGCTGGGTCATTGATATAAGTCTCCCTCAAATCCAGTGTTCCAATATAGCAGCAGTTTCATTGTGTCTTTATGGAGGCAGAACAAAAAAATTTATAAACCAGCAAATTTTAACAATACATTGATGGGAATATCATAGAACAAACTGCCTCCTGATGAGACTATCAAGTATGTTATCTGATAGCATTTTTAGCCCTTCAATTGGTAGAGAATATAGTTTTGTTTAGCTAAAAAATTCCTGGGTTTTTTTTTAAACTGTTTATCAAGTTGTAAGGTTTGACAAGAGGCAGGCAATGAATGGCTTTTTGGGGGACTAACAATAGCCCGATATGTATTGATCAGCTACATTCCAGGCTCTCCATGGCTGTTAACAATTTTAATGTCAGTCTTTGTAGACACAATGCTTTCCAGAAATTCTTGTTCCTATAATGTTTTTATTTGGGTTTGTTATTCTAGGTTGGGAACCCCACAATGCCTTTCTCTGTTCTTCCAACTTAGCTGGCTGCCAATGTTGTGTGGCCAAAGGTTGCATTAACAAAGATACCTCCACAATAGACTACTGGCAATGATCGAGAGAAAGCCCAAACTGACCTACTCTGGTGATAGGATGGCCAAACACCCTAACTGTCATGCTAGAAATCTCATCCAATGACTGATGGAAGCGGATGCAGAGATCCACGGCCAGGCCCTAGGTGGAGCTCCAGGAGTCCAATCGGCGAGAAAGAGGAGGGATTGTATGAGCCAGAATTGTTGAGGCCAAGATTGGAAAAAGCACAGGGACAAATAGCCAAACTAGTGGAAACACATGAACTATGAACCAATAGCTGAGGAGCCCCCATCTGGATCAGGCCTTCTGGATAAGTGAGACAGTTGATTAGCTTGAACTGTTTGGGAGGCCCCCAGGCAGTGGGACCGGGACCTGTCCTTAGTGCATGAGCTGGCTGTTTGGAACCTGGGGCCAATGCAGGGACACTTCGCTCAGCCTGGGAGGAGGGGACTGGCCCTGCCTGGACTGAATCTACCAGGTTGAGCTGAATCCCCAGGGGAGTCCTTGCTCTGGAGGAGATGGGAATGGGGGGTGGGCTGGGAGGAAGGCAGGGGTGGGGTGGGAGGAGGGAGGACAGGAGAATCCTTGGCTAATATGTAAAATTAAATCAAATTATAAAATTAAAAAAATAAAATATATATAAAAAAGGAAAGAAGTAGGCAGACTGAGGTAAGGACTCACGTTCCATCTTTTCCTGACTACTTCCTCCTCCCCACGATGAGTCACCACCCTGTGCTGCCCTCTGTGGCAGCAGCTTCTTGCAGTTGTCAACACTCTGGAGACAGCACTGGCGGGTCTGGTCAGAGAGGCAAGGCCCGTCCTCAAGTGTTTCTCTGCTCCACGAGACACCTCCCTCAGGTGTTTACAAACTCATAGTCCAACCTCTCCCTGTCCCCTCTCTCTTTGGCTTTTAGAATCTACTCTTTGACAGTTTCAGACATACATAGTGTAGTTATATACTCCCATCACCCTATCACACTCCTCCCATTCCCTCTGACCCTTTACTTCTTCCCAAATTCCCCCTCTTTATGTCTTTATTGTTTGTCTGTCTCTGCCAGTCCTGGGGGCAGGGTAGAGATAAGTGCCTTATTGGCTAGTTTCATGTGATTTTTTAATCTTTCCGGCTAGCTACCGGATTCTTTACAAGAATCTGCTTAGTTTCTTGTTATTAAGATTATGGTCTGTTACATTACATACTTTCCATTAAAGAGAGTGATAATATCAGTTTTCCTGAATGGGTCCTAGCTAAGGCAAACATTTTCAGAGAGGATCTAAGCTAATTTTCCCCAACAGCCCACAAAGATATGTATAATCCCTATTTCACAGATGGCTATCACAGAGTATAAGTCATTTTTTTCTCAGAAATCCAGAGCTGTATCCTGAGTGTCAGACACAAACTTGCCTGGCAGGTTGCCCAGACTCAGCCTCTGAGCACCATGATAGGTATTCTCCAGTATGAGCTCCTAGGAGTTCTGACTTCCCCTGGATTGGTGGTTTGCTTATCTCCCAGAACATTCAAGAATCAGTTCCAAGTGAGTCATTCTGCCATGAACTACACCATGCTTCATAGCACATTCTGAAATCCCAAGATTATTTTAGGGCTAGTGATCTTGCTGATACATCAAGGACCCGTTTATGGAGTTTCATGGTTGCAATGACTTACCTGTGTGTCTTATTCTAAGTATTTTAGACATTTGACTTTTGTGTGTGCTTTTAACATTGAATTAATTTTTGCAGTCTGGTTAGGCTTCAGTTATGGCACACTTCTCCAAACGCTGCTGTTGAAAAGGCTGTGTTTTCTGCACTGAGCAGACTTTGGGGTCCTCACAGTGATAATTTGGTCACAGACTTGTTGATATACTTTCTGCTTCTTTTGTGTAATAGTCTCTAAGCCCCTGTCACCTCCTCAGGATGGGTTTGGATTTGTAGTAAGTTTTAAATCATGGGTTACACATTCACCCACTTTGTTCTGTCTCTTGAAGATTGCTTTGACTGTCTCGCCCAGGAGGTGAGACAGCTCTGGAATCAGCGTGTTGAATTGCACAAAAGCCATCAGGCCTCCAATGGAAACTACATTAAGCCCACAGATGAGCTTGAGAGACTCATGATCACATCACTGTCAAGTCTTCTGATCGTAAAACGTGCAAAGATTTCCCAGTTGCATGTGTTATCTTTAATGTCTTTGAACTTAATTTGTTTCCTAATCCCCAAAGACACAATCCAGAAGGCCATAATCCCCCAGTGTAGAAATTCCAAAACAATGAAATCTTGAATGAAGAGGTTAGAGGAGTAATGGGCTTATTTTGGCTTGTGGTTCTGGGAGGATGAAGTGATACAGGGGACTTGGGTGAGTGTAGTTATATAGAGGTATCATTGTGAAGGTTCCAGAGAGAGAAGAGCCTATCTAAGGGAGGATAGATACCCTGGACAGGCCAATCAGGGAAAAGGGGGAGTCCCAGAAGGGAAAGGATGCTCAGGAACTTATGGAGAGTCTGACCTAGAGACCCTTGGTGGACTCCCACCTCTGGGCTCCCTCACATAGACTTGATGGGAGCTAGTTGTCTATTCTAACAAAGTGTGCTATTTTTACACTTTTTCCTCCCTGTGATGGGTGTTTCTAGGTTCTCTGTCAATCTGTAACTTGATCTCATTGTCAACTGCCCTCAGTAACTTACTTTCTGTCTGGGGCCCTCACAGCAGCACCTCCAGCTTTCTAAGTGTTACACACATTATTGTTTTATTTCTACCATCATTAAAGTATCAGGGTTACTGGGATTATATTATCCCTTTACAGATCTTCCTAAGTGCCCTAGCTAGGACGTTACATTCCAGTTGCTCTTGAGAGAGTCCTGAGCTTGGTGAACTGTTTCCCTTGTGAGGAAATGAGGCTCCTCACCTTACAAACAGCTTTTCTTTCAATGCAGGTAAATTTCCTGCCAAGCTCTGAAGCTGTATTAGAGACAGTGACTATCTTCTGTCCAATGACACTCATCCTTCTGCTAGCCTGTGCTGGCATTCTCAGGTGTGTGGTGGTGGTGGCTGTAAGGACTCTAGTCTTCTTCCACAGGTGGAGTGGGCATGTTGGTGAGGAGAAACTGAGATCAGATGGAAACCCCGAACTCTAGCTGTGTCAGCTCGGGGCTCAGTACAGCAAAACGTTATTGGGATCCAGAGACAACCTGCATGTGTCTCCTTGAGACAAAAGCCCTCGACACAAGATCTGGGGGAAGAAAAAGGGAAGCCACTCTGTGGTCTTGGCTGCAATGGTGCAGTCTGTTTTTAGCCAGGAAGGCGACAGGGAGCCATCTTGGATCACAAACTGCAATTCTCATCTGACCAAATTTCTGTAAAATTTTTAATGTATTTTTTCTGCTTATTTTTGAAACCTAAATTCTTTACACACACACACACAAACACACACACACACACACATACACACATGCATGTGCACACATGATCATGTCAGCTCTACCAGGACCTGGCAAGAGATCTCAGCTTCCTTGGAATGAATCTGACATCTAAAAGCCACTTCTGAGACAGTCCAAGTGATGTGAGACTCAGAATTGCTTGCTGCCCATCCACCGCCCATGGGGATACAACACACACACAGATGTGTGTGGAAGAGGCGGCACCTCAGAGGTATTTACTGTTAGTGCACATGACAAGCTGGGAACTTGTCTGGGCTGCCTGCTATCTCCACCCTAGAAAGGGGATTTTCCCAGTGGCTTCCCCCTCAGAACTCTTGACAGCCCAGGGGCTCAGAAACTTGGTTTGATACTGCTCCATGGATGAGCTTCATTTTGGCAGGTCCTCGGCATGATATAGATGTTTACATCAGAAGGGGACATGACAAGGTAGCTGACAGCATGGAGGCATGTGGCTAGTAGCAAAGGAAATCAGGTTTCACTGTTCCGAGGACTCAGAAGGTGAACTGATAGTGTAAAATCTAATGATCCGGTCTTCACCTGATGCTCATGTATTCTTTGGGAAAGATAAAAGGCCAAACTTTCCTGCATAAATATGTGGTGTGTGTGTGTGTGTGTGTGTGTGTGTGTGTGTGTGTGCACGCACACGCACGAGCACACTCGCTTATACTCTTTCTTTTGAAAACTGGCATGAAAACAATTTAAAGACATAATCTAAAACTACAGAGTTGCTCGAAACACACCCAAAGAGGGCATTTATCTCATGACTTCAAATAAACCAAAACATTCCTCTCTTTTAATCCTCCTTAAAAGCCTTAGTTAAAATTAAAACATACTTTCAAATTTCCCTTTAGAGTGACTACTTAGCACTCTAATTTTATTCTTTAACCAATAACGGAGACGGTGGCAATGGCGCATAACTTACCCTGAGAAGGCAAAACCCCCATTAACTGTCTGAACCCGCAAGGGTTCAATCACACCCTGCTATATATAGCAGGCTTTCTCTGTGCATTATCCAAAATTGAACTTGCACACACTTTGACTTTTCCTGACATAATTTATAGAAATGCAGCCTTTTTATGACTCCTATGCCTTTATTCTTTATTTCTTATTGATTATAAGTCAGCTGGGTTTGCCTTAGGACATCTGGTTAGTGGTGATTCACAGTAAAGCCATTGCAACTATATTTGGCTAATGTAAAGAAAATATAACAGATGACTCTCCCTCAGTGACTAGGGAAGCAGCAGGGTTAGCTAATTTGCTTGTGTACAATATATCATCACAGCCTGAAAATAAAAACCATTAACTGATGTCCACTTGGGTATGGTCTCTGCAGAGGAGAGAATACCCAAGGAAAGCTGGAACTGTCTGTGCAGGTCACGTACCAGAGACTAAATATGTGTACAGCAAAACCCTTTCTGGGGAAACCAAGTGGAGTTGGTCAAGCCTGCTGCAAACACCTGCAGTCGTGTGCTGTCAATCGATGCTGGTCAGGTTCAAGAGTGGGGCAAAAAGTTGTTCTAGAGCATCAGGAGCATCTTGAATAACTAAGATTAACCCTGCTTAGAAAATACAGAGATGAGAAAAGAGGCAGAGAGAAGCAAATGGATGTTGACTATTCCATTATGTAAGAACAGCAGTGAATGGTGGTTGTGTTTGATTGTTTGTTTTTAGTTTTGGATAGAAGATTACCTAGCTCAAACTACCTGAATTTACTGTGTATCCCAGGCTTGCCTGAATTTACCATATATCCCAGGCTAGACTGAATTTACTGTGTAGCCGAGGCTGGCCTTGAAATTCTTACCATCCTACTTCTATCTCCAAAGTTCTGTTTATGGAGGAGAGAGAGACTATGAACATGTGAATTCTTGACAGTAACAACCAACAGGACAGAGCAACAACAAGCAAGATTATCAGGAAAATATGTAAATAAACAGTTACTTTCTTACATAAGTAGAACAAGCTATTAAAAATGATTGAGCATTACTCAAATACATAAAAAGTGTGTTCATGTTTAACATACATACCTACATATACATGAACTTCACAAGACCGGGGACTGAACTTGTAAAATGATCTATGAAACCCTTAGCGGGATATTTCTATTCAAACACCATCTCCATTTGCCAGCTTTATACACACAGTAGAGTAGAATGGAAATGAGGAAATGCTGACAGACTACCTATTAAAACAAATCTTAGGTATCTACAAGTAATATAACAAAATAATCTAAGCTAAGAAAGATGGAGAAATAAATAAGTAAGAATGACAGCATAAACATTATGTGTCCAAGTTAGAATTATGCTGATACTATAAACTAAAAGCAGTTTTATATCTTTAAATGCATGCATCAGGACACAAATTCCATACTACTTCAAAGTAAACTTGGGTGTCTTAGTTCACACAGGCAATCCCAGCTCCCTGGGGGCTGAGCTAGGAGGAGAGCAAAGGGTTAGAGGCCATCCTGCTGCAGAGCCTGAGGCTGATTTCCACAGCATTGTCTATTCTGCCATTCATTCAGAAGAGGGTAATGAACACACAGTAGTACTCAACTTACTTCTCCACTCTTACACAATCTATGATCCCTGCAAACCACACCATTTTACATTTGTCGAAACACATAGATATATATCTAAAGCAAAAAATAATGGTCCAGAATAGATGGAACCAAAATCCACACTCTAAAGGCAATTCCCAAAAAAAAAAAAAAAAAAAAGATACCAACACATAGCAGAGACTAAGCATCCTCATTGGAAAAGCTAGGGACTGGGGTTGGAGAAATGGCTCAGGGACTAAGAGTGCTTCCTCTTATAGAAGACCCCTGAACCCAGATGGTGGCCTATAATTCTGGTTCCAGGAGATCTGACTCCCTCTTCTGGCCTCTCACAGCATCAGGCAGGCACATGATGCACATATATACATGTAGGCAAAACACCCATATACATAATATAAAATAAATAAATTCTTAATACAAAACAAAGAAATTCTGGGGGCCAGAGCCTTTCAGATTCCAGATCCTTCTAGATTTGGGCTCATTTGCATATACATAAGAAGATATCCTGGGGATGAGTCCTGTTGTTAAGTAGCATTCTGTTGCTAAAACAAATGGCTACAGTAGTACAAAGAGAGTGTTGTGAATCAGGTTGGGAGGTTCCAATGCAACACATTGTCATGAGCAGCGCATCATGAGGAGAGTTCATGGAAGAGAGAAACTGCCCACCACACAGCCTTAGTAACAGAGAGAAAGAAGAAGTGTCTGAGGTCTCCCTACCCAGACAGAGGTGCCCCAATAGTGTAGAGACCACCAATTAGACCCTATCTTTGAGAGGATTCACTGCCTCCCAAGAAGGTCTCCTGGGAAACATGCCTCCAGCACATGGACCTTTGGGTGGGTGCTTTTAAGGTCCAAACTATACCAGTGTGAACATGAAATTCATTTGTGTTTCTTATGCTCCTCATACAAATATCCTGAAGATAGATTTATATGTACAATCATTTTAGTGCACCTGAGTTTTGAACATGATATACACATGGGGTTAAGGGTGGAACTTTTATATGTCGCTCAAAAACTTGACTTTTATAGTTTCAGGTGATCAACCTACAATAAAAGAAAAAAAACTACTTTGTAAGAAGAAAAGATGGATCTGATAAGAGTTAAGAAGCCATCATCAATCCTGTTTATCTCTGGGTACATCATGGGCTGTGGCTCCTAACTGACCATCCCACTGAGGAAAAAAAGAATTGAGATGTTAAAGAGGATGGCTAAAAGTGAAAGCATACCAAAAAATCTACTAAGAAATGAGCATGGAAAATCTAGCAGACTGTAGGAGCCAGTGACATTGGGGTGGTGTGTAAGGCCACTTGGAATCTCTGTGATACAAGCCTGAGGTACTCAATCAGATGTGTGAGGGCTCACTAGCACAGCCTGGCCTCAGGCACACTCACAGGAACGTCTGTCTGGATGCTGGAGTTATACAGCCCAACCCTCCATGTGAGGAAAGCCGAAGACCAATGCCTCTCCCACCTCTAGCCCACTCTACTCCTAGAGAGAAAAAGTACTTACTCTTATTGATGTACTGACAACCTAAAAACGGATGTCAAAACACGTAAAACATGCATCTGCAGAAAGATCCGTAGGCGTAGTTACATGACGGAACATTTAGTCTGGGCAGAAGAAGCTCTACCACAGTGGGATAACCTCAGTATGTTAGTGAGAAGATGCCTTCATGTGCACCTGGGACCTTATACAAGAATCAAGACAGGAAAAGAAACATTTCCAGACAAAACACAGAAAACTTGCCACTAGCAGATCTGATTGAGAACAAACATCTAAGCAGAAGGAAAATCATCCCAGATGTAGGACCCAAATAAGGAAGAGTAAAGGTATTGTCAAGCTAAACAATCCTGACCTGGGAAAACAGCAGAACACATGGGTTGAAAGCTAGTATTGGTAAAATGCACAATCAGGACACAGGATCAGGGGGTGGCCAAGGAGCTGAAGTATCCTTGAGGTCACTTTATTTACTTCTGGAAGGAGGATAAACCTGATCCCAAGTTTTACCCTCTGGCGGGGGAGAATAGCTCTTGTCTGTCTGGCATGCCCACATGAAGAGGATATGCCTGTCATAATTCCAAGGAGGAGAAGCACCTTTAAGTTGTCAATCCAAAAAAGACAGAGAGATGAGGAAAACACACAGAGAGACATAACAGAATGCAGTGGCTGACGAGAATCAGCTCTTCGTACAAAAATGACAGCTTGAATGCAGCCATGGAAAAGAAATGATGAAGTGATTTGAGCACAGACATCTCTTAAAAACAGACAGTCAGCTGCATAAATTTTATGGTATGACAGGTTTTATGTCATCTAACCTAATGTCCCCTGTGAGACACACTTGCGAGCAGTGCAGTGCTGACTGAGGTCAGTGGAGTGGTGGAGCGGCCCCCATCATGCCTGTGTCTAATTCACTGTCAATGAGGGTACAATTTGCACATATATTTATGACCTGTATATCATCTACATTCCTGCCTTCTATCTCTCATCCATCATCTATCATATGTTATCATCTATCTACTGATCTGTCATCTATCTATCTATCTATCTATCTATCTATCTATCTATCTATCTATCTATCTATCATCTATCTATCTCTCTATCTATCCATCTATCTATCCATCTATCTATCCATCTGTCATCTATCTATCATCTATAATCTGACAGAAATGAAATCAATTTAGAGTACAGTTAATCCAACTCAAAAGCTAATTAAAAGTCTCCCCCTCTCAATGCTGAAGCTGGCCTGTGTTAATCGAGCCACTCAGACTATGGGAAGAAGGGTCAAAGACTCACTGGGCCAGAGGATGAGTTCTCCACATTTAAGGGGAAAGTGATAATAACATTTCTGTTTAGTTTTATCAAAAATAAAATAAAAAGCAGAATTGAAAAAAAGAAATGTTGAAAAGTGAAAGGAAACCCCAGGATACCCAGAATGATTGGGAGACATGGATCAGGGGGCGCTCAGCCATGGATGTCTGCTCCATTTGGACCTCAGCTGGCCTCTGCCCATGTGCCAGGCTCTTGCTTCCTGTGTGGTTCCTCCAGCCACACACTGCTGCTTGGTCTTTGGTGCTAGACAAGACCTTGGATTGGACAGTTTCCTTCCTTCCTCAGAAATATTAACGTCTCCACCTCCAACCTTCTTCAGCTCCTCAGAAAATGTCTTCATCCTACCTAGTCTTTAATAAAACTTTTCATGCTGGATCTTCGTGTGTTCAGACTTACTCCTTGGGGGTGAATCTGTGCTACGGGGGGGTAGGTGGGGCTGTTTCCTGAGAAAGCTATGGCTTTTGTTGAAAAGGAGGGGGACTCCTGGCCTTCACAGAAGGTAGATTGTCCTCTCTCCCACTGTGTGGCATTTCCCCCTGTGCTGGAAGATTATCTTACAGAGGTTAGATCCAGGAGCCTGGGGGATGATTAATGTGCCTTGAGTTATGCTGAGGTAAAAGTTGCTTCCATTGTGGTAACTAGTATTCCTAAGTTTTTGTCTGTGGATACATTCTTTGCAAGCATTTTCATCGTTTTAACAGTGGGGGTATCGTTCCCTTTCTCCTCGACAGCAGCAACAGGAATGGAAGCAGATTTATCTCCCCATGGCTTCAAGTCCTGGCAGCAGTATCCCAGCCTCCTGCCTGAGGCTTGGGGCTACAGAAGATGTGGGACAGATCTGGAAGTGGTAAGAGCCATCCAAGGCCAGCGAGAACTCTCACAGCAGTTAGCCTCCTCCCCAACACAGGCACCACCTTTCATAAAATCTTAAAGAAAGGACACGGGGCAGAAGAAAAACAAATAAATAAATGACCACAGATAAAAGGTTGAGCTCTACACTTATCTTAAGAGCTAAAGGGGAGGGAAGGTTATGTTTTCTCACACTCAGGTGTCCCCATGGTAACCTGAAAATCTCCTTTGCAAGCCACCGTAGAGCTATCAAGACTACCCAGGAAATGTTTGCCTGTTGCAATCCAAGGTTAAAGAAAAATAGACACACATATACAAGGCTGTGGAATGTTTACTTTCCAGGGCTTTTACTCCTGCAAAATCAACTCTGTTATCTCGCTCAGCATGATCTTTCTCCCCAGGGCTGAGAGATGGGCTGCCTCAGAGTGGTCCCATGCGAGGTGACTCCCATCTGGAAGAGCAGGGCTATCAAAGGGGTCAGGCAGCTGCAGGGATGGTATTTGTCAGCATTGGTACTGGAGCTGTCTGGGATCCCTCACTGAGCAATGCCCCAGCTTCGTTGCCACACAGAGAATAAGATTGTAATGATGTGGTCAGAGCCCAGAGAAAAGCAGGTGGAAGGCATGAGGGTGAACTTACTTTATGCGCTGGGAAGACTCAACGATTCTGGGAGATCAGGCTCGTGTTTAAAAGTCATAAAGCCAGGATAACTGCACAGAGGTAGTTGCTCTAAATGTATGTAGGAAACAAGAATGGGCAAGAGAGAACTCTTGCCCTATGTCACTAGTTCCCAACCTTTCTAACCCTGAGATCCTTTAATACAATGCCTCCTGTTGTGGTGACCTCCACCCAAGAAATAATTTCGTTGGTACTTCATAACTGTAATTTTGCTACTACTGTTATGAATTGCAATGTAAATATCCGATATGCAGGATATCGGCATATCCAAAGGGGTCATGACCCACAGGTTGAGAATTGCTGGCCTAGATCATAAGCAGATTCAACCCTGTCTACTCCCATACTTTGCAAAAAAAAAAAGCAGTTCCTGGCGATGAGGAGTTGGCTCAGTGATGAAGAGCATCTGTCACTCTTGCAGAGGACCTGGGTTTGAGACCCGGCACCCACAGGGAGGCTCACAATCTTGGGAATCTGACACTCAAGCCCATACGTAGTACACACCCACGCATGCAGGCAAAATATTCACATACATTAAATAATTCTTTAAAAGCAGTGCATGTTTTTATTTTTTAATAATTTAATAAAAAAAAAGGAAAAAGGAGAGGCATGAGAATGAGAGGAAGACCAGTTGAGAAGAAGGAAGGGATCGCCAGGGGTGAGATGAGGAGAGAGAGGGTGGGGAGGAAGTGTGATCACAGGGCATCGCAGCCAGTAAAGCGGTAGCAGAATTAGTTAAACATGAAGCATTGAAGTAGTGTGACTGCACTGCAGCTCTGTTCAGCACCAACCCTCACCAGCGTCTACAGGGTGAGGTGTGTGATGAGTAGCAGCATAAGACAGTGTGAATTGGAGGGAGGTGTCCAGGCTCTCAGCTCCCATGCATAAGGAACTGCTCTTCCCTTTAGAATCCCACTTCTTCTTTGTTCTGGTTTGGTTTTTGTTTTTTGAGACAGGGTTTCTCTGTGTAGTTTTGGTGCCTGTCCTGGATCTCGCTCTGTAGCCCAGGCTGTCCTCGAACTCACAGAGATCCGCCTGGCTCTGCCTCCCGAGTGCTGGGATTAAAGGTGTGCACCACCACCGCCGGCTAGAATCCCAGTACTTGTCTCACCTCTTTTGTGGACCAGAATGTGAGTTTTGTTTTTTGTTTGTTTGGGATTTTTGTTGTTGTTGTTGTTTTGCTTCTGTTTTGTGAGGTTTTGTTGTTTGTTTTGTTTCTCTGTGTAGCCCTGACTGTCCTGGAACTCACTCTGTTAACGAGGCTGGCCACGAACTCAGAGATCCTCCTGCCTCTGCCTCCAAGTGCTGCGATTAAAGGTGTGGAGAATGAGAGTTTTAATATACCAGTTTATTAATACACTAAAGTGATAATCTGATGTCCTGTTTACCTCCTGGACACCCAAATCAGGAAGACACTGGAGTTCAATAATCATGAACCCTAGGACAGTTGAACAGTCATTATGAAGACAGCCTGCTGCTGTGGGCGAATGGGCAGATGTCATCACTGAGAGGCAGGCAGGAATGCAGAAGAAACGGTGTGTGTGCAATGAGCAGTCTGCAGATGGTTCCATGAAGCAGTGTTATGAGGTGAGAACCAGTCTACTTCCTAAAATGAGGAAGCTGGGAATCTGAGCAGGTAGGTTACACATGGCTCTAGAAATTTCCCTGTGGCAAGAGCAAAGGGTCAGCAGAGAGCATCCCCTGTCTTGAGGGAGGATAGAGCAGGACATATCCTATCTATCCAAGTAGCAGACCAGTGACCTGCAAGCATCGCTCTCTCACTGATAAACCAGAATTTCTAAAAGTCACACCACTACCATGTTCTCTGAGCTCCCCATTAAAACAAAGAACACAACGTTCACCTTTAAGAATGATTTATAGATCGGTACTGCCCACTCACATCATTTGGGTAGAAAGTGAGGACAAATCTATAAAGGAACCTACTTTAACCCATGATTTACTAGTCCTGGGTGCATCCTGGGACAGTAATTGAATGTCTTGCATTTGCGTGCCCCCCACTCTCTGAGAAAAGCATCCTGTTCATATTCATGTGACTGTGTGTTTTGAAATATCTTCCCAAATTCTAACTGTAACTAAGCCTTTCCATATTGGCTCCATTGCAAGAAATGCAGGCTGTAGGTCCCATGAAGGGTGTCTTCCTCCATTCCCAGTGGGAGGTCACATGCATCTTGAGACATCTGTGCACTTCCTATTTCAGCAGCACATTTTACCTCAGTGGTCCCAGGAAGCTGTGGAGAGGCACAGATGCTGCCAGGTGACTTCACAGGGTTAGCGGGGTTGACCAGGTTTGGCCTGCACCTCATTCATCTCATTCAATATGCGTGCAGAGATAAAACCTTACAGTTTGCACATGTGTGCAAAATTTCACTTCTTCCACGGTAAGTCATGCAGCAAAAGGCATCCTTAAAACATGTGCTCGGTGCAATTACAGAACAAAGTACCATGGGGCTGAGAGGGTCAGGGAGTCAATTATAAAAAAAAAGTGGGAGGAAGAGCCAGACAAGTACTTGACTGGTTCTCACAGGCATTGGCTTCTTAGTAGTCATCCACACTGAAAGTCTAAGAAAACATTCACAAGATGGTTTGGAATAAATCTCTCAAACATATAATCACAAATGTACCAGGAATAAGAATGCCACAGTTGATTCTACAAGATGAGCAGGGTGGTGGCAGGGCACCTGCCCCTGGATTTGCCACTTGCCCTTTGACCCTTCACGCTTCCTTCACACTCCTGGTTCCAGTCTTAGCTTCAATTTTAGAGTCATGAGCAGGTGTTTCTTGACCTCTTGGGAAAAAATAATTTTCACCTCTTAGTGCCTTCTGAATATTAACTGCATTGCATTTGTGATCTAATATGTCCTTTATTTATTCCAAAGCCTGTGTTGAGTAGAGCTGGCACTCAATAATGTTCAAGTTAGGTGGTATTGTAAAGAACGTGCTTACCCACTGACAACACATGCAGAGAGCTGAGATATATGTATATATTCATTCATTCTGTTGCCAAATTTAAAAAAAAAATCCAGCAAACATCCATTGGAGACACACATTCTAAATCTCTGGAGAAAATGGCAATAAATGAGTGTTTTATTCTATTCATAAGCTTGGTGTAAAACAAAACAAAACATTCCCTTTATTTTTTGAGAGAGGATCAACATACAGTGTTTTCCCGGGTGTATTCTCACAACACAGGCCGGCTAATTTTTAATACGACTGCTCTTTAGAATAGTGCAAGCATTTTTGTTTGTTTTTAGGAAAAGGCACTTAATGGGCTCATCCCCCTTTAAACCATGGAAAACATATTGGACTTTGTGGAGTTTAGCAGCCTTAGGGCAGAATGAAGCTGCCTTAGCCCTGCTGTCTACATCCAGACTGAGTGTGTAATGCCTTCTCTCTGCTGGGCGTTGCCTGGAGGGACAGCATTGTTTCCCAGTACCACTGACCACAATGGAGGAGGTCGTTGCTAGTTCTCTGAAGCACACCAGAGAGCTGGCAAGGCCAGGTACAAGAGGAAGGCCTCTGATCACTAAAATGTATGGCTTGGAGAAGGTTAGGGCCTCTTGCCTATAAGTTTTTTTTTAAATTTTCTTCAAATTAGACAGCTTTTTTTTTTTTATTGCATTGACTTATTATGGGGAACATGCAGAAGTAAGAGCACAGCTTGTGGAAATTGATTCTCTCTTCCTACCACATTGGGTCCAGGGAATGGAACTCAGGTTGTCAGGCCTGACCCACTGAGCCACCTCACAGGGCATCACCTGTGAGACTCTTTGGATTGTGTATTATCCACTGTGTTGGTAAAACATCCCTTTGGCTGGAGTGGTGGGAAGAAGCAGAGGACTGTGCGGAACCAAGGAAGAGAAGGAGAGGCAGACAGCAGCTACTCAAATCACATCCCATATATGCTTTCAGCATGGTGGTCAGATCATGGAGCCATTCTCTCAGGTGAGCAACTGAACTGAGATAAGAGCTACAGTCCCCTGAAACTGATAGATGTATCTACAGCTCTGTCCATCCACCTGGCAGTGCACATCAATATCCAAGTTCGGGGTTAAAAACTAAATATTCATGAGGGTGTTGATAGAAGTAGCAGGAGTGAATCGCTCGCTGCCTGTTGGTGTGCCCAGGACCAGAGTCATGTGGTGTGAAGGTAACCAGGTAACATGTGTTCTAATATTATCACATGTCCCAGTCAGCATTACTTTCAGGTGACCATACATCGGAATCACCTGCCAGCATTGTGTGACTTCTGTCCCAAGATTTTTCTCTTAGAGACTCTTACTAAGAATCTCCATTGTGTAGCATCTGCTCTTCAGTGCTATGATGATACAGAAATGGACAGTTGAGAACTGGTCATCTGCAGCGGCTTCCGGGGCACACAATGATCAGGAGTTACAGACATTGACTGCTGTGGTCTTAGAGGCAGCACGAGGACCATGCTACTGGAGGGGAGCTGCACCTGAGCTGTATGACAGTCATTTGTCCTGCTTCTGAGATGTGCAAGGTGACCCACTGTGGTTCATAAAGAAAATATTACATTTGCAATTCTAACCATTTTCATCTAAAATTTTAAAACGCTACATTGATATTTGATTTATGGTTGAGACTGTACTTTCATCCACAAATAGGTTCACACACAATGACACTGCCTCAGCCGGGGTTCCCTGACACAGAAGGAGATGCCTGGTGTCTTAGCTAGGTTTTTATTACTGTGAAAAGACACCATAACCACAGCAACTCTTATAAAAAAAAACATTCAATGGAGGGTGGCTTGTTTTACAGTTTAAAGGTTCAGTCCATTATGATCATGAAGGGGATGCATGGTGGCATACAGATAGACATGGTGCTGACTACATCTTGACCAGGAGGCAGCAGGAAGTAAACTGATGGTCACACTGAGGGAAGCTTGAGAAAAAGAGACCTCAAAGCCCACCCCACAGTGACACACTTCCCCCAACAAAGCCACACCTCCGAATAGTGCTGTTCCCTTTGGGGGGCATTTCTTTCAAACCACCATGCCTGGCCACCAGCAGCTTATTTATCTTAGTATAACACAAGGAAGTGGGTCAGGTCTATTGAACGTGCAGTCTAGATTATTCTTGATTTAAGCAGCACACAGGAAATGCACAAGTGAATTGGATATATTTACTTGGTGGCTGTGGATTGAAGATCCACTGTTCTCCAGTGGGAATGTGTGAGAAATCCATTTCCAGTGCTGCGTACAAGCTCAGTGACAGTCACATCCCAGTCACTGACAACCTAAAAACAAAGTGTCCATGTGACTGTTCAGTGGTGGGCTTGTAACAGCCATTATCAATCCCATACATCACTCTTAAGGTATATTTTTCCCTTGTGCCTTTAACATAAATAAATATGCAAATGATTCACAGAGAGATGGGTGAAAAAAACAAATAAAACATAGAAACTGAATTATTTGAAAGTCAAAACAAGTCAGAACTAATCATTAAGTAGCTCAGAGAAGTAGATCAAGAAAAGGTAAAGATAAAAGTATGGGTCCTGAAATTGTATGTATTTATCAAAGTGTGTATTGGGGGATGTTAAGGTTTAGGCCTTCCTACAAAAGCTAATTCAAAACATTAGTTCATGGGGCTGGAGAGATGATTTAGTGGTTAAGAGCACTGGCTACTTTTGCAGAGGACCTGGTTTTGATTTCCAGCACCCACATGGTGCCTCACAACCATCTGTAACTCCAGGTCCAGGAGATCTGATGCTCTCTTCTGACCACCTCACACACCAAACATGCATGTGGTACACACAGGTACATGCAAACAAACATTCATATACATAAAATAAACATAAATAAATCTGAAAATAATAGTTCATCATCATAATATGTGGATTTACTTTGAAAATAAATTCACACACAGCATATGATATTCACCAAAGATTATTTAAACCATAAATTGACAGGATGGACTGTTTGAACATCATTGTCTGAAGAGCAGGAGGGATTCTATACTGCAGTAAGCTTGGAAACATACTGGAATCATCGTCATCAGGTACAGGTTGTTCTAGCAGAGCTGTCCAGCGTGAGAGCAAGATGATGTCATCTACCAATGTTTTAGGCTATATTCATAGCTGCCCTGGCTGCTAACGGCTCAAGTGCTGTAGTCTGGACATGCTTGCAAGCTTTATCTAACTTGACTTCATTAGAATTTTACATCATACCTTCTGATAGAAGTCATTTAGAAATAACTGTTAAATAATTTTTAAATACAAACCGTTACACGATAAATCAGTTTATACTTTATTTTTCGTTTACTATTAGCAAAAAGAAGCTCATGAAGAGAAAATTAGAGAACCAGGCTGTCAATGAAATGAAAGCTAAATGGTTCGTCCAAAAAGAAGCAAGTACTGAAGTCCTGTGAAGACATATGTATGTATTTACATAAACAGTGTAAAATATTGTCATCTGGTTCAACAGTTGAAATTGTATCGAACATATTTCTGCATCTTCTCTTTCCTTTTTCATAGTATTTAACAGCAGAATCATGGTGTTTAAGTAATTACTTATTCTAATTACTTTAGGCAATGAAAGATATTTATACCTTTTAACAGCAAATCCTTAATTAGCATATTAATCAAAAGATGAATAATTTACAAGGTAACAGATATGAATTATTCTAAAAGAGGCCTTGTTCACAAGCTCAGAAAATTTATAAAATTTTTGAGAAGCTCAGCTTATGGATAGCTAAGAGTGTTACTATCCAGTCAACCCAACAGAACAAACATATACATCTCAATGGCAGCATTTAATCTATGCCCAAGACCTTTCTCTGTTGTGTGGGCCTGAAAAGCTACCTTTTCACTACCTGAAAAGCTCAGGCAGATTGAGAATCAACACTTCTTAACTCAGATATTGACATTGGTTAAGAAGCCACTGAACAACAGGAATTCTCCAGGTCATCCTTGACCCCAGGATCCCAGGCAGAACATCTCAGAGTGATGGAATTGGCAGGTGTCTCTCTGTCCCAGGCATTCATGTGAAAAGCCCAGGCTTGTTCTGACGTGGGGTGAGTTTTCACAGTGCGTGTGCAAATGTGCTCACTAGAGCTTAAGGGGTGGGGTGGCTGGCATCTCAGATGGGGTGCAAATCCTCTAAGGTTGGATGTCATCCCCATGGTAATTTCCCCTCCAAAGTCCTGCATTTCTGTCTTTCCCATAGAGAGACACATGCCCATTTATAAGTCCATGTCCAAGATGGATTAGGATATGCTTATTAGAAGTGACTGTCTGACTCCGTCTGTTCTCCTTGACAAATTTACAATATTTGTAACAGCTATTGTGACATGTAGCATTTTACTAAGTATAATAGAAATGTTATTTTGAGACTTGTGTACCCTGCATTAAATAGTATGATGTGATTTGGCATCGTTGGGTGGAGCCTTTCAACAGGACATTGTGCTGACCCTAGAGAGTGATGGATACCCTAAGCTCACAGCACTCTGCTGCCTCTGGTCACTGAGGTGTGGTCTGAGAGCCTGTGAGCCATGTCTGGCTCCCGTTCGAGCCTCTTAATATTTTCCATGCAGCATCTATTAAATAATTTCTCAACTTTAATTAAACATTATTCTAAATGAAAATACTCTGTCAGAGAAGTAGTGGATCTGGGGGAGAGGGGATGTGGTAATGGGGGACTGAGAGGAGAGGAGGGGGGAAATTGTGGTTGGGATGTAATATATGAGAGAAAATTTTTAAAAAAAAATTTTTAAAGGAAATACTCTTTCAGTCTACTCTGAGGAGGATTTAATTTCTGCTAACAGTGTGAAGATGAGAACATTGATAGCACCGGCTTAAACCCACTGCTATGGTGGACACAGCTAAGGGAAGGCTGTTGGGCCGTGAGGCAAACACTGCCCATGTCTGTGAACTGCTCATGCATGGGACAAAAGAAGCAGAAAAGACCCACCCACTGGGTGCTTTCCCAACTCCACAGACAATAAACACTTAATGATTTTCATTAGGGCGGTTTTCTCTTGTCTGTACTTAGGTGTTACTTTTCATCGTTTTGTCGAGTTGCTGGTGTTTCGTTTGTGTTTGTTTTTAGTTTGTTCATCAGGTAATGTGTCTTAAAATCCACCGAGTACCCTAGCTCCTCAATGACCAGCAAAGAGGAACAGACATTCAAAAAAACATTGTTCAATGCACCTGGGCCAGCTGGGCCAGGACCAGGCTGAGGAGACAAAGTCCCCACTGTGCACCTCAGAGCCCTTAGCTGGATGCTTTGCTGTCAGAGGGAGATCTGGACCATCCCTGATCTAAGTGGCACAACTAACACACAACCACCATCTTCCTTTTCACTTAAAGCCGTGGACGTCTCTACCATTGCCTAAGCTAGTTAGGAGCATAACAGAAGCTGCTAGAACCAATGTCATCCTAAAAAAAATCCATTTTGCAATGGCTTTAGATTTCAGAAAATTAGCAGCGAGTCTCTCATGCTGTACCCAGCTCTCCTATATTAACACATTGGTTTGTGGAAGCTGTCATAGAAACCAGGCCAGGATCATCAATGTAACCGAGCAGAGAGCCAGTAGAGCGCCACATCTGGCTCCAGTTCAAGCCTCTTCCCGTTCCTGTTGCTTCTCGTGTTCTTTGTTTTTTATGTCATACTCTTTTATTTTCGGGTATTTCATGTTGTCAAGGATGGGACACGACCCACTTATTGGAGAACGACCCCTTTCAGCTAGGATGGGGTGAGAATTTCTCTGAGGAGAACTGTTTGTCTCATTTCTGTCCTTTGATTTGCTTTACTTGGGAAAAACATCCCTCGAGGATCTTAGACTTCACGTTCAGGAATGAGAATCGTCACACCGAAAATGAACAGAAAATGAGTTGTCCAGTATGGAACAGTGCAGAAAGGCACCCCTGGGGGGTTAAAAATGTTTGCTGATGGCCCCTCCGCCACTGTTCTAGCTGCTACAGAAGAATGCCTGACAGAAGCAACTTAAGGAAATGTAGCCAGAAGTTTCTCTGGTCCCGCAGCCGCTTATAAAATAACCACAAAGAGGTTTCTATTAATTACAAACTGTATGGTCAATGGCTCAAGTTTCTTGCTAGCCAGCTTTATCATCTTTAATCCATTTCTATTAATCTATGTTTTGCCACATGACTGTGGTGTTACTAGTCTGCTGGCATGTTGCTCCTTGGGTGGTAGGCTGGTGTCTCTCCTGCCTCTGCCTTTCTTCTTCCTGCCTCTCTCTCTTGGGTTTCCCCTCTAGCTATAACCTGACTTGCCATAGGCCAAAGCTTCTTCCTTATTAACCAATCATGGCAACACATATTCACGGCATACAGAAAGCCCATCCCACAGCAAGGAAAAGGGACTTATTTTGGCCCATAATTTCCAGGTGCTGTCCATCATGGCAGGGAAGTTGTAGTAGCAGGAACACAGGGAAGGTTCCTGTTGCATTGCATCTGCTGACAAGAAGCAGAGAAAGGAGAATGCTGATGCTCTCAGCTCACTATATCTTTTTATTCATTCCAGGACCAAGGCCAAGGACTGGTGCCTCCCATGTTTATGGTGGGTCTTCACTAATAAACCCAACTAGAAACCAGCTCACAGACATGCCCAGAAGTTAATCTTCTGACTGGTTCTATCATAGTCATATTCTAGTCTATTATTGAATTCTATCTTTTCAGTACTTCTTCTTTTACTACACTTTTAACTTGGAGAAAATTACTTTTGACATTGAATAGAATTCCGTGAGATATTTGCATGAGCAGAGCTTTCACAATAACACCAATAATGCTGACACAACTTAATATATTTGATAAACACAGCAACTAATTTGACCAAATATCTAATTTCAGAAGTAAAACAGAGAAATGGAAGACCTTGTTACTAAATTAGGTGGCCGTCATATTGAATCAGGCAATAATTATATCATGATGTCATGTGTAATGTAACAAATAGATTATCAGCCTTGGCTGCATATCTTATTGGTCATTCTATTTAAACATACTTTTGTTTTATTGGTGTTTAAAATAATCATAGGATGCTCTCTTTTTAGATTGATTGGTAAAGATGATATTACAAGAAAACAACATACACACACAGACACACACACACACACACACACACAGACACACACACACACACACACAGACACACACCACATACAGGTGCATATGCATGCTTCATTCTTAATGTAGGTAACTCTGAAAACACAACATTGCTAGATCAGTGTGCCTCTTAAAGACTCAGATAATTTTACACATAATTATTTGAAACATGAGTGTCTGTATATCCAACAGCCAGACAGAAGCTACAAAATCAGAGAAACTAACTGGAGTTGTCCATGGACATCAGCATGGTCTGAGCAGAGGAAGAGCCCTTTGTGAAACCAGGCTGTGATGTGAGGCCCAGGACTTGTACTGAGAGAATACTCCAGAACACAGCAGACACTCCACAGTCTGTATCTCTAAGGGCATTTTCCAGTGAGTATGCCCTAGATCTCATCAGAGTTTCTACCACCTTCATGCCTGAAAGTGCGAGCTTAGAGTCCTCCATCAGCTCTGACCTCTGACCTCCTGTCCTTGATGCCTTCCTTGTGCAAAGTTCACTGTTACTCTTCCCCCATCAGGGGAATATGACTTTATGTGAAAACCCCCTGCTGGTGACACATTTTTGGTACTGAACTTAGACATTTTGCTATGGCATATTCCTTTACACTGTGCGAATACATGTCACTGTGATTGGTTTAATAAAGAAGCTGACTGGCCAATAGCTGGACAGGATACAGTTAGGTGGGAAAGCCAAACTGAGAATGATGGAGTAAGGAAGGGCAGAGTCAGAGGAATCAACAGCAGATGCCGAGGGAGCAGGAGATGAACATACCATGCTAATAAAGGTACCAACATGTGGCAGAGCCTAAATATGGAATATGTAGGAGTTAGTAATAATCCTGAGCTATTGGCCAACACTTATATTAATATTAAGTCTCTGTGCATTTATTTTGGAGCTAGTGCTCGGGGCAGGAAAACTCTGCCTACAGTATTTAGAGTGTATTGCTTCAAACATTCAAACCACCTGTCCATCTCTACTGTCTGTCTTCATTGCTGCCCCTTTACACAAGCAACCCTGACTGCCCTTTAAAGAATT
This sequence comes from Peromyscus nudipes, assembly GCA_902168325.1. Classification (NCBI taxonomy): domain Eukaryota; kingdom Metazoa; phylum Chordata; class Mammalia; order Rodentia; family Cricetidae; genus Peromyscus; species Peromyscus nudipes. Next base: position 26,485 of record CABHPH010081371.1, on the reverse strand, counting down.
GGGGATAGGAAATATCTGGGTTCTTCCTGCTGAATAGGGTTATTAGATGTGGGATCTAGAGCCACCTTCCAGTGGACCAATGTAGGGACCCTCGCAGTTCATCAATGGCTAATTGTGTATAACGTCTGGTTCTAGGACAGAAAGGAAGTCCCTGACAGGCTGACCCACCATGATGGACTCACCCCTCTGAAACCATGGCTCAAATAAACTCTTCTGCAAGTTGCTTTTGGTCATGGTGTTTTATCACAGAAACAGAAAAGTAACTACTACAGCAGGGACATTCTGACAGTGCTGTCTTTGTATGTGCTCTCCTTTGAATGTTTCTATTTGTTTGAAGGTTGTTCGTCGTTATTGACAAATTTTATTGATATATATTAGATGGGACATTTTAACATCGTTCATTTATTCTCCATATCTCTCCATGACCCCTTATTTCTTCTTCTTATGGTGTAATATCACATGCACCCATGTTTTCGCATGAAAGCATTTGTGTCTTCCTATGAATCCTTAAAATGGACTGATTTCTATTTCTCTAGCCCCAAGTTTGCTGATTCTTTCCTTTGCCATTTAAAGTCTGCTTTCAGCATCTAGAGCATTTTCCATCTCAGTTGCTATAGTTTCTAATTCTAAACTAGAAAGTTTTCTTGGGTCATAGTATTGTTATCTCTCACTGATTAAAAGCTTTCCGCTATACATCCACCTAATGTTTTAGATATCATTTCCTTCAGCTTTTAAAGCAATGCTAACAGGCACTTTAATAGTCCATCTGCTAAATTTAGTGTCTGGAGACAGAAACAGAATCTGTCGACTGCTTTATCCTCCACAGGGGATATGCTTTTCTCTTCCTGACACTGAATGATTTATATGCGCTGTCCTAGCAACACTTTGGCGTCATTACTTTAACGTTTCTTTACTTCCTGACATTGCAAAGTTTGTGTCACTGATCTCATTTGTTGCACTTGTGAGCTATCGACCACACCATGTGTGGAGTTCCGTGTTTCTTTCATCTCTTTATCATTGGGTTGCAGGATTACTGAAAAACTGGCACTATGTCCATATATCATCATTCTGGGGTGGGAGATCATAAAGAATAAGGTACACAGCGAGTTCTCAATTCAAACTGCTTCTTCCCTGGTAAACTTCCTTGCCCATTTCCCACATCTTAACCCCCATGATGCACTCTACCCCTCTGCAACTGTAGACCAAAATAAACCCTTCGCTACTTAAGTTGCATTTGCCAGGGCATTTTATAGCAGCAACAAAAAGTAACTAAAACAGATCAATCTCAGTTTCCATTCCTTAGGCACTGCCTTCCTTGATCTTGGAGACTGATCTTGGGGCTTCTACTGAAGTTCACTGCTTGGGCTAGATTGCCTGGCCAGGGAGCCAGAGTCTTCCTGCCTCTGTCTCCCTAGCACTGAGATTACAAATTTTGAGTCACTCTGCCAAGCTTTTCAATAAATGCTGGAGATAACCTCAAATCCTCCTGCTTGTACAGCAAGTACTTTTCCAACTTTGCCATCTCCCCAGCCCTATCTCCAGTTTTAAATTGTCCACAGAATCTAAGAAGCTAAGGGCACTGAGTATTCCATCCAGGATGATGTGTTCCAAGACAGAGGACAGCCATCACATACGGAATGTATTTTTTTATTAAAATTGTGTTCTAGGTAAAGTTCACTTACTTAATCTTTCTGCCTTTACCAATTAATAGTTCATACAAGTCACGCAGAGTGTCCTTTCAAAACCCATCTGTGACCCAGAATCTGGCTATTTTTACATTCATCCTGTTCTTGAGAAAAATCTAATTTATTAAAATTACAAATGGAAAAAGAAATAGACCCACAAGGTTAGACATCCAGAGAAAGAGGTAATGAGACTAAATAGTTCCAAGAGTAAAACCTAGGTCTTTCTGATCATGGTACTAATTACACAAACTCAAATTCCCTCCTACAAAAGACTTGGGACATATTATTCCAGCTCTCTGAAGGATTCAGTAATTTTAAACTTTTGGTATTGAAAGACTAACTTCTCCCAGGAAAGACAACAGAATATATAGTTATAATAAAAATAAATTTAATTTCCACAAACATAAAATGGTCAATAACTCACTCATTCCCTTGTGTGTTTCCATCTTGGGCTATGATATGATGTATGTCAATGGTGGAGTGTTGTGATATATTCATAACATTTTTTGCCACTTTGTTTGCAAATATAGTATCTGAACAGAAGAAGTCAGTCTCTTACTGGGTTATCTATAGTCAGTGGTCACCTCCAGTTAGCAAGCACCACGCTAGTCTGAGAAATCTTTCCTTTGAACTTATGAGATCATTTTGACTTTTGAATGATTCTGATACATTTAAAACAGCATATATCTCAGCATGGGACTGCAACCTAGTAGTAAGCACATGCCCACCATGCCCAAGGCCCTGGGCTCAACCTACAGAAAAAAAGCATGTGCCTGCCTCTAAGAAACAATCAGGTATAGTATATGCTTCTTTGGTAATCAACTGATATTTCAATTTTATGAAAGTTTGTGGGTCAGGTTTTCTCTTTGTGGAGATGAGCAAGCAGTTGGTGGGTGGTCACCGGAGCCTATGGCTGGGAAAGGGACAGATGTCAAGAGCCAGCCTGCTTCACGGGGCACTGTTGTGGGACATTTTGATCGCACTCTGACATTCCTGAGACTGACAGTAAAGTTCACCTTGAATTGGAAAGCAGAACGAGCTGCTAGCTGACAAAATTAGCCATAGAGGTTTTGGAGGACCCAGGACAGATAGAGAAACACAGGAAGTAGTAGGGAGGGGCTTAGAGGGATGCTTGGTACTTCTGGATCAAGGAAGAAGAGAGAGAGAGAGGAGGGCACTGGTTGGTTCTTTGCTGCTTCTCTGATCAATCAGGTTCTTACCCTGATATCTGACTACTGAGTTTTTATTGATAAAGAATAATTAGGTGAATGCTTCAGGGCATGAATATTGTACTGCTCAGCTTTAACTGTCAACCTGACTCAACCTGGAGTCACCTGGGAAGAGAATCTGAATGAAGGACTTCCAAGATCAGGCTAGATTATAGACATGTAAATAGAAGATTGTCTTGATCACTCATTGATGTTGGAAGACCCAGCCCACTCTGGGCAGCTCTCCTCAAGGCTGAATCCTAAGCAGTATAAGAGAAACTAGATGATACTAAGCAAGCAATGGAGGATGCATCCACTCTCCCTTTGCTCCTGAGTCCATTCCTGCCCTGGTTTCTCTGAAGTCATAGGTTGTGACTCATTCTTGTAAACCAAATAGACATTTTTTCCCATATTCTTTTCCACTGCTGAGATAAAACACCATAATCAAGACATGGAGTATGAGAAAGAGTTTATTTAGCCTTACAGTCCCAAAGTCTTCATAATAGAGTTCATAAAAGAATTCATAATAGCAGGGAAGGCAGAGCATCAGGGGGAGGAAGCTGGCTCATCAGCTCTCTCTTCCACACACAGGAAACAGGGACAGAACTAGAAGTAGGTGAGATTATAAACTCTCAAATCCCATCCCCAGTTGGACTTTCTTCATCAAAGTTCCATATCCTAAAATTTATAAGAACCCGCCATACAGTAACACCAATTGACACCAGGTGTTCTAATATGGGACACTATGGGGGACATTTTTCATTTAAACCACCACACTCCCCCACCTTGAGTTTCATCAGAGTCTTTTGTTATACCTGTAGAATGAAACTAGAATAGAATTTGCCATCAAGGGTTAAAGTTTCTGTGATGAATCTGATCATGCTGTGTGTTCCCCCCTTCATGGAGTGGGTAGAGAACTTTGAGCTACAATAACCATTGAGTGGTGTTGGCAGAGGTTGATGGACTATTCTGGTGAAAGCTTAGGAGACAATAATGCTGGAGAGATGTGTAGACAGTAGAGGTTTCAGGAAGGAACAAGGGCTGCATTAGCTTTGGGTCCAGGAGCCATTAGTGCGATACTTTGGTTAAACACCTGTGTGTGCCAATCAGTCTGGGAATCAAGAATCAGCTGTGATTGATAAATGATCAACACAACTGAGGGGGAACTTTCTGTGCTTCACTGGGACAATAGAGAAGTGTTTTCTGGAGACCAGCACAGATTTTATACTACTGTAATCCAGGTTACATCCCAAGTCTGTAGAAGAACTTGGCAATGTATGAGAATTCCACACTATTTTGAAGGGATGTAGGGATCATGGAGAGCAGATCATGTACCACGCAGCAGGGTTAAGGCCCCTGGAGAGAGGCCCTGACAGCCCGCTGGTGAAGGTAAAGCATCAGCCTCAATGGATGCCCTAGGATACTGGAAATGTCAGGATCATGGCATATTCACCAAAAGAAATGACTGGTGTGGAGTGGAACCAGCCTAAGACGGATGTTTCCTATGTTGTGAGTGGAAAAATAGGAGAGTGGGGCTGTCCAGGCCCTTAGGAGCCCAGAAGATCACATTATGAATGAGTCCCAGGTGTCAGACATGGAACTGTGGGATTTGGATATCCACTTCTGAATTTTGTTTTCGCTTTGTTGTGATTTTTTTTATTGGACCCCAGTTCTTGCCTTTCAGAGCAAGAAAACTAGTTTTCTAAAACTTCATTTAAGGTAAAGAAATAAAAATGGTTAAATATTTTTAATTTTGTGTAACATATCAAAGATGTGATATTATTGTAATAGACAACTGGAAATATCTCATTCATAAATGTATAACTGACTATGACACTATAATTCTGCAGAAACAATAAAAAATGGGCAGTTTATGCAAAAGATAGGTGTTTGTATATCAGACAATGCAGAGTAGGAGGCCAGTTTCTGAAATAAGTAAAATTAATAATGGGGATACACCCTTGCCTGAGATTTTTATCTAAGAGCAATTTCTGGAAAATGCACCCCATGGAGCTTCAGATGCAGTGTTAGTGTAGGATATAGTTTGCATAGCCAACCATCAGCTGGAAGGGAGCTACCCAGAGAAGCAGCTATGTGAATTTGCATAGGACTGTTGTTGAGTCTTGTCCTATATATCATCTGCTCATACAACAGAGCAAAGCTGCGGAAGGCTAGATGAAGAGCAACTGTTGAGGTCAGAGTGGAGGGTGTGCTAGAGTTCTTATCCTGCAAGACCAAGGGACACGTGTTGGAAACCAAGTGTCATTTATAGAGCACTGCCTGAGGTATGTGTCTGGAGAAAAGCTTACCACCAACATCTACAGCCCTTAATGGCAAGCAAAGTATAAGCCAGTCTTCTGCAGTAAATATCTAAAGTAACTTCATAACTTGTTAAGAAATGTGATAAAAACAGACCTGAAACTGAGCTACATGAGAATTGTAAGAAGACAAACTATAAGAAAGGAAAAAGAAGGGACCTTTCACCTAAAGAGAAAGCCTGCAGGAGAGTCAGAACAGACATGAAAACCATGATATAATTAACAGGAAACAACTAAAGTCATTACATGAAAGGATTCATGGATTTTTTTGTTTGGAAGGATCATTAGGACAAAATGAATGGAAGATAAACTGATGTGTGTAAAGGTAGAAAATGTGATGACTGAATGAAAAATACATCCACTGACATTGGCTGCTGAACAGATACAAAAAAAAAGTACCGATTACTTTTTGCCTTGAACTTCTTCAGGGAAGTTAGCCAGCAACAAAACTGAAGGAAATCTTCATGCCCCTGGACAGGCATGAAGAGGTGAGAGAGTCTATTCATTCTGTTGGCTGTAAAATGAAGAAAGGGGATCAGGTGACTTTACTTTTGTTCCCTGTCACCTCCCATCTGTGATGAAAAGGAAAAGAAAAAAGTTTGCTAAGACAACAGAAGAGACATCTTCGCCTGTCACTGAACTTCTGTGAAAGCATCATATGTGAGGAGAAGAGCTGGACCTCCATCTCTGGGATGAGCAGGAGTATGAAGCACATTCTTCTACTCCTACTTTTCAACTTTGTATCCAATGTCCCCAGCAGGAAGCAAAAGAGAGTAAGACAGATGAGAGACAGACATAGGGGAGACAATCCTCACCATAAATTTCCACTAAAGATCATTAATCGTATCCACTTCCTTCTTACATCAGTGTCAAACCTACCACCTATCTCTATCCACTCTCTTCAGTTCAGATGCAATTTAATTACAAACAGAGAAGGCAAAAAGCACACCCTTTACTGGACAGTAATATGCATGCATAGGAAAAAGATGATCACACACCCATGTACACATAAACTTAGCAACACACTGCCTCAAACTCTACGTACATTTGCACATTGCCAGCAAAAGAACACAGTTCAGTGAAAGGTCCAAAGCCTTGCTGATCTTTCTTTGGAACCAATATACCACAAATATCACATCATTAAACTCATAATTCCCCAAATCTTCCTATGAGTACGGGCCATTGCCTTGCAACTGTCTGGCTGCTGTTTAAAGAAAGCATGACAAGGTGACAGGGGGGAACCCTCAAAACAGTGCTGCCAGTGCCGGGGTGAGGGCAGAAACAGCAGCTCCTATCCGAGCATCCGTGTAGCCATAGATACATTTTTCAGCCATGTAATTCCCCCCTACCCTGTAACAGGAAAACTTGGTGTTTTGATGAACCTGCTATTCTTGCCCAATTAACTCTCTTCTTTATCGAATGGTGCTTACTAAGTGATGAAATAATAGAGACTCCAATCTTTAACCAGCACGAAAAATACAAAGTCTGTGAGAATCACTCAGGTGTGAAATTCTTACTGACTCCTTTGGGATTTCAGAGAAGTTGAATCACACTCTAGGGAACAGAATGTAAATCAGTGTCCAGGGGTGGAGAGGTGGAGAGGTGGTTCAGAGCACTTGCTTTTCTTGTAAAGGACCTGGGTTCAGTTCTTAGCACCCAAGTCAGATGGCTTACAACCATCTGTAACTTCAGGACTGGGGATCTTGATGCCTTCTTGTAGTGTCTGTGGGAAGCTGCAAGCACACGGTGCACAGACATACACACAAACACACACACACACACACACACACACACACACACACAGATGATTTATATATATCAGTGTCTACCAAAGGAAACCAAGGACTACACAGTACAACCACGTAGCTGCCCACTATCCTCTCTCAAGAGACTGGGGCTCTGCCTTTTGGATTCAGGATGCCATTCCACTGACTCCAGGTCACAGGGTCTTGCTCAGATCATCCATTTTGGGACACTACCCATGCATGGGTCCTTCTTCCTCTAATGTGTTTTTGTTGTCTGTGATCCTTGTCTACTTGAAACTTTGCATTTCTCGCTTTGCTGTTGAAATAGCTAATATCAAGTACCACACCACCTGGGTGGGCTATTTCAATTTTGTCAACTTGACACAAGCTGGAGTCACTTTGGAAGAGGGAAACTTAGCTGAGAAAATGCCTTCATCAAACTGGCCGGTATGCAAGTTTCTTGATTAACAGTTGATGTGGAAGGGCAAAACTCATTGTGGGTGGTGCCTTAGGCAGGTAGTCATGGGATACACACACACACACACACACACACACACACACAAATATATATATATATATATATATATATATATATATATATATATATGACTTAACAAGCTATGGAGAGCAAGTTAATAACCATCATTCCTCCATGGCCTCCCCTTCAGATCTTGCCTTCAGGTTCCTGCCTTGGGTTCCTGCCCTGACTTCCCTTCATGATGGACTGTGAACTTTCCTCCCCATATTGCTTTTGGTCATGGTCATGCTTATCACAGCAGCAGGGAGCAAACCAGGACACTTCCTGTAGTGTAAAAACATATGTACTGACCTCAAACCCCAGGTCTACAAACCCAGTTTTCCTCCGACTGGGTGAAGGGCTTCACTGGAGAATTTGTATCTATTTTGTGTTCTGGGGTAAGCATTTGCATTCAGTTCTTGTAACTAAATTATATTTAATATTTTTAAATGCATTAATCTGTTACTTAAACATATATGTATATAGATATGGATATATAAGGACACATGTGTCCATGTGGGTGTGAAGACGTATGTATATGGGTGAGTTCTTACTTGTATGTGTGTATGCAGCAGAGATCCAAGGTGGGGACCTACATGGGAGAGGGAGAGAGAGAACAGGACCCCATGGGTTTGTCCTCTGACTTTCATATGTGCATCTTGGCATATGAGTCTTTCAACACATTAAAGTACATAAATAATAATTGGATTTAAATATTTTTAAAGGGTTCTCTTCTTATATGCTGTCTTCTGAGTGTTAAGAGACAGGGGCAGTGGGAAGCTTGGGGCCTGGACTGATCCTACCTTCTCCATGTTCCTGGTGTACCTCACAGCCCTCACTATTTTGCATGTTACCTGGCATCATCACTTGATTAGAAATGTCTTATGAGAAGAGACCTTGTATAACATTGGTCTCCACATGTCACAGGAGCTGATCCTTGCCTTCTGTGTTTGGCTTTATCAGAGCCCCATGGGCCCAGAGGCGCTCACTCATGAGACAAGCTAGTATTTCTCACAGGCTTGCACCTCAGAGATGCTAAGATAATACTGGATAATGAGAGGATGCAAATGTTTAAAAGGTTAAGATCAAGGATCATTTTGTCCCAGAAGACATCAATTGGGACAGTTCACAACCTCCATTAAAAACTACGAATTCGCCGGGCGGTGGTGGCGCATGCCTTTAATCCCAGCACTTGGGAGGCAGAGCCAGGCGGATCTCTGTGAGTTCGAGGCCAGCCTGATCTCCAAAGCAAGTTCCAGGAAAGGCGCAAAGCTATACAGAAAAACCCTGTCTCTAACTCCCCCCCAAAAAAACCCCTACATATTCTAGAAGGTACTGACATTAAATATGAAGAGAATCATAGTGTTTTATAGCTAGAGGTTCACTCAGCTATAATTCAATCAGACATTTTTCAGTTTTCGACAAGAAACCTGGTTTGAGATTGTCAAGGGGCCCATTCAGATTCAGAGCAACAGACCTTGGGTGCCTTTCCATTTGTGCTAAATTCACCTTTGGTGGGGTGAACCAAGAAGGTAGCTTAATCTTCATACATTTCTAAACTTGGCTTAGTGACAGGGCACACAGGCTGGCCACTCCTGTTCCCCATGGGTCCATAGTTCACATTCACTCTTCCATAAAGACAGCCTTCCCTGGTGTGACAGAGGCCACTTCAGGAAAGCATGGATCCCATGAGTCTTTCATGTAAATCAAGAAAGGTTCCCAGTAGCCCTTCGTCTGAAGGGAGAGATAGGAGAGAATCCAGGTCAGTCTGAAGCTGATGGCCTTCTAGACGTTCACCAGGACAGGTCTGTCTTCAAGGCCTCAGCTTCCTAGAGAACCTGATGTATTAGTGGCTGCCAGTTTCTGTTCAGAGAGAGGAATGACTTACCATGAGTATGAAACCAGTTCTAATCAGCTCACAGATGCTCTTCCAGACTTTACAGACTTATCCCCCCCCAAAATGCTCTTATGATTTATTCAAATCCCTAGTGTAGATGAAAAACTGAATCTTTATTTGTTCAGGGGAAAAAAATTGTATTTGATTTAAAGTGTTGAGTCAGTGTGGCATATCCTTGTAAGTAGAAGCAGCTTTTCTGAATTGTTCAAATGCTTTGGCAATCCTACATATGGAGTTCTCTGCTTTGCTGTTGCATGAGAGAATAAAGCTTTGCTTACGAAGTTTAGAAACACAGAGATGGAAGAATTTACAGTTATTTAAACCAGCAGTCCTCACCCCAATTGCCACCGACTCAGTCAATCTAGAAGTTTCTTAGAACACGGGTAATCGTTTTTCACAATTATCATTTATCTTCAAGTATCATATATTAAAACAGGGCCTTCAACATCAATTGTGACTAGGCTTAATTTGAAAATATCTCATTAATTTGCAGTAATGAGGTGTAATGAATATTTATGGAAGGTTTTATCTGTACCTATTAATTTGACAAGATGTATCACTGATAAACTGGTCTTCTGCACCCAAACTAATAGATACCACAATAAAAAAAGTCTATAAAAAATGTCTAATAATCCCTCCCTGAGAGTCCTCCATTTGGTTTAAAAGATGTTTTCTTCCAATGAAACTCTACTATAAGCTTCATTGAGGACATCACGGGAAGCAGATGCTATCTACACCTGCAGGCAGGTTTTCCAGTTTCCCGTTGGGCTGTCCTTGTCTCCTCTGCTTTGTCAATGAGGCGCAAACATAGCGCCCTCTTCAGTCCAAGTTGATTATTCCCACATCTATCCTTTGGATAATGGAGGAGACTGCATATCTCAAAACCATGCTCTACCGACGTGTCCCCAAGGGTTCATTCAGGTCTGATGGTAGGGCAGTTACCTGTTTGTGCTGAGAGCATCTGATTTGTGCCCTCCTAACTGTCACTGCTCCACTGAGGCTGACCGAGCGGTCGGTCTCTTCGCTTCCCCAAAAGCTGTACATTATAATGAACTATCTATCGCTCACGTTCAGTGCAGACAACATCCACACAGGCTGGGTATCTGCAAACTCCCCTGGCTGATGAACCGTGAAGCTAATACCTTCCTAAATATTGAGGTCTTAAACCTGGCTGCCTATTAGTCTAAGATAGACTGAGAATTCAGCTCTAGGGAGCTTAATCGTGGCCTCAAATGTGTTTGTGTGCCCCAGCCAGTAATTGAGGCCAAGATCAGAACATTCAAAAATGTGTTCCAGGAAGCAATAAAACTATGGTCTTCAAGACATAAAATTGTGTGGTAATTGAAACATTTTTGCATAAGTCATAGAGATCTGACCTACAGATTGCAAATTGTAGATATTTCAAAATCACTCATTATGTCAATTAAGATCCTGGTCAATATACTAATGTATTTTTTTCTGATTAACCCATTGGAAAGAAATTAGTATTAATCATGAAATGAAAATGTAGTAGAATTAAAGCTTTCCAAAGTAAATTTTGTAATATTAATTTTTAAAAGCTTCTGTAATTTGTAGTAATAACATATCAATTTAATTTAGATTTTACAAGGCAAAGAGGAGTCATCAAGCTAGTTTAATAACAAAAGAAAAGGAAAGGTATAAACAAGTGAAGAAAATGGAATCAAGGATTAAAGATTATTCCAAACTCTAATAAGATATAAAGCAGAAAGAAAACAGGGCAAGACGAAATCTCTGGAAATGAAGTGGAAAAAAAAATATTCCAGAATTTTAACTGTAGCAAATAGATTAAATCTTGTTATTAAAACAAAAGCTTGGCAGATATATTTAAACACAGGGGAAAAAAGAGAGAAAATAAGGAAAAGAAAGCTAGAAGAGAAAATGAAAATTGTAACATAGGCAGACACACAGTACATAGACACATACATAGACATACACACAAACATAGACAAATAAACGTATGCACAGATACAGAGACACAGACACATGAGCATACAAACAGACACACACATACAGACAGACACATAAACATACATACACACACACACACACACACACACATTCACATGCACAGCAATTTTAGAACAAGTACAGTGACCCTTAGAGTAGAACAAGTACAGTGACCCTTAGAGCAATTTTAGAACAAGTACAGTGACCCTTAGAGTATTTATCTTCTGGCGAGAATGGCATTACTCACTGTAGCTAAAAGCTGAATTCTTGCTCAGCCTGAAATCCCCAGTAGAGTGCTTTCTATTTAACATGGGAGTCTCACTCCCTGTGTTTATGAACATGCGTTTGAGGTTAATTAAGAGACTTTACTTCCCTTGCGTTATTTTTCCATTGCTGTTGGACTCTGTCATCTGTGTGTTCCAAGTAACAAGGTTCACGACTGTTTTTACCATGTTAAAATGCAGGCATCTTTAGGATGTGGATCACCTGCAATCTACATTTTACCTCTCTCCTACCACAGCAGCTTGTGTGTTGTACAGCAGCTACTGTTGACCCAGACAACCCCCGTCCTGGGGGAACTTCAAGTTCACAGAGCAGAGAGCTGGTTGTAAGCGTTCATGTCATTCGAGGACTTCAAGAATTCAGGGAAGCGACAGCGGCCCCTCAATGTGTTCTCCCGGAACTTGGGAGCTCATAGTCCAAAGGAAGATCTGCACCTCCCAGCAGTTGCTGTCAAAGAATGTATTATTTGTTCCGAGGTGTTTTGCCCGTCTTATGTTGAGCCCAGTTTCTCACTGCCCTTCTTTACCACTGGATTAGGACTGAATGCTCCCAAGTGATCAAGTGTCATGAACCTCCATATGCTAACAGCCAAGTATGAACGTGTGGACCTCTCAGGGCTTCAGGATTTTACGGAACAGACATGGAAATGATGATATGCTGTTTTGTATCATTTTCTATGTTCAACAATTTTTTTTCTGTAAAATCTGACTAATCAAATTATTCAGGCTAGTAGAAACAAATTCATACAACTCATTAAAATGATTTGCTCCCTTAATGCCAACTCAGGTATTCATTCTTTTGCTGTGACTAATGTCTCTGCCACTATAATGACACCTGAACACCTACCTTGTGGGCTCCTCAGTTGTCTCTCTTGCACACTACCTTTCCCGAGGACTCTCTTTGGTTACACACATGTAGTTGCTTCATAGGAATCAACACAGTTGGGAGACATGTCTTATGTGTTTGGCCAAGTATGCTATGAATATTGTAGCGTACTTGGATTTTTTTTCAGACAGATTATTAAGCAAAATTTAATGATGAAAATTTAAAATAGCATAATTTGGAAATTAAAAGAATTAGGTGAAGTCAGTTCAGAATGGCATTGAGAGGCTAGAGAGATGGCTCAGCAGTTAGGAACACTGGCCATTCTTACATATGACCTGAGTTTATTCCCAGCACCCAGATAGTGGCTCACAATTATCTGTAACTCTAATTCTGGGAAATATGATGCCCATTTCTGGCCTCCACATGGTACACAAACATACATGCATACAGAGCATCCATCCATACACATAAAATAATAATAAAAAATTTAAAGTGGAATTAAATTGGAGAATACAGTCTATCAGATTGCAAATCATGTAAAATTCAAGACTATAAAGTCTTGTGACTTTTTGATTAAACACTTTTTCATCCTGTGGCTATTTAATTTGGTACTCATTCACATTGATGCTCAAATACTCACAATTATGCTTTTTTAGCTTCGTATATGACATGATTGTGCTGTTCACAAAAAAAGGTCTCAACTTTTCTGTAGAGGAAGATGATGTGGGTGTATAATAGGCAGCTACATGCATCATACACCACACACACACACACACACACACACACACACACACCACACACACACTAGAACAAGCTGGCATCCAGTCACATGCACAAGCATTATAACGAGGCTGTTTTCACTGAAACATTCCCATGCATGCATGGCCACGTAGGGAAGTGCAGTGTTGCACCAAGATGGAGTCTGAGGTGTACTCAAGGAGCAGAGCTGAGTATTGGGACAGAAGCCGTGCAATAGAGCATGCTCTCAGGCAGAACGCTCCTCAGGGCGTGACCTGCGGCCAGTGTCCATCGTCTGGAACAGGACTGTGGTGAAATGGCACTCTAAAAGGTGGGGTGAGGAGGGGCTGGGAAAGTTGGCTCAACTCTAGCAGGGCTTGCTGAACAAGCAGAAGGACATGAGTTAAACAACCAGCGCTGAGTTAAAAAGCCAGCCACAGTGGGACGCACAGATGATATCAAGACCAGGTGGTAGGCACGGCTGGGTCAGCTAGTCTAGCTGACTGCTGAATTCCAGGTCTCCGTGAGAGACGTTGTCTCAAAAAATAAAATGGAGACCAATTGAGAAAGACACATGACAATAATCTGTAGTCTTCACACACACACATTAATAGGCATGTACCCACATACACACTTGCACCCACACAGGAACACATAAAGATGCACAAGAAGAGGTCATATTGCTGTTACCCTGGGGTCATAACTTTTTTGGTGTGATTATAACTTTTAAGTGAAGACATCAAAATGGCCGAGAGTGTAATATAGCCATACTTGACGTTTTGGTATGAGAAGGACATTCCGCACAGACAGGTAAATGCATAGATCATTGGAGTGGGCAAGAGAGTTAAGATGCTTAGCAGGTTTTCAAGGAAGTGTCATTGCCTGAACCATGCGCTCACCCAGACCAGGGAGAAGAGTGCAAAGGTCAGGTGAGGGAACTATGGGAGCAAGGATGAACTGGAACGGTGGGAGGGGCAGCCTGGCCTTGAGACTAGGATCTGAGAGTCCACATTTGAAAAACGATTCGGCTGTTGGTCACTATCAAGTGAGCCATGCCACCTGAACATGGGGTCCGAGGTTGACTGCTGAGCAAAGGGCACAAGTATAGAAGCTCTGGTGTTGGGAGATCCCCTCCCCCCATGTGGAAGTCATCCGCTGACATGGTGTCCTGATCCTAACAAACAACTGTGCTTGTTGTGTTCACACAAAGATGGCAGTGTTGCCCACTCACCATGGTCCACCCTTGCCCAGGGTGAGCTCCCCCATGGAAAAGGGCATCTGATTTGAAGTGGGTTTTCTAGTTTACACAGTGGCAACACTTCGTTAGATGTGTGTGTGCTTGGTTGGTTACGTTTAAGATCTGCCTATTGACCCTTTGCACATAGTTTCAAAAGAAGGTTTGCTTACAAGTAATGTGTTTCCTAAGTCACTCCAAGACATGCCTTCCAGGCCCAGAACTGCACATCTTAGAAAGTAAAATTGAGATTTCAATATTGTTTTCAGACCTCGGGATTTAGATGTATAGTCTACTTTTATTGCTATGTTCCTTAGACTTTAATTTTGAGGAGTTTCCAATCCAGAGCATAATTGGGCAGAGACAACAGAGAGTCCCCACGTGCTCCCTAGTCCCTCACCTCTGCACAGACTCACCCACTACTAACTGACTCAACTGGATCATTGTATCTCTTGTAAGTGATGAGCTGGTGTGAGATTCCATTGTCAACTAAAGTCCCTGAGTTCTATTAGGGTTCATACACGTCCGTTGTTATAGTATTCCACACTGGTAGAGCATCCTACAGTTCTCTGCTTCATCTGTTTGCTCCTTCTTGGCTAGGTGTATTTTAGGATAAAACAAGAAATAGGAGATACAACTAAAACTCTCTCCTTTCACCATGCCCCCTCATCATTCTTCGATAAACACCGAAATGAATCTCCCAGACTCTGCCAGAGGTCCCTGCAGGGTTTGCTTCAGATGCCATGAGCAGCATCTCTTTAAGTTCCTCAGGGAGAAACTGTGTAGCTTCAGAGGGGTGGAGATGCCTGAACTATTCAGAGATAGCTGGGACACGCCATTTCCACTGCAGAGACATGCTGTGTCCGCTTGCCCGGTGGTTCTATCTTATCCTGCTTCCCACCAGGTGTCACCTCAGTGGAAACCCAGGTCTCAGAAGTGGCTTGTGAGAGACACAGCTGTGACAATTGTCAAGGGTTAGCTACTATTAGTGTTCTCCACATTCACTGCAGGAGTGAAGTTGGCTTCTGAAATCAGCAGGCACGGTAGAAACACCTACAGGAGACAGGATCTGCTCCTTACGCCATCTTTGAGGGAGCCCATGGGTCAGCCTGACCTTCACAGCGGCATGCTGAGCTTGAGTCCTTTATGTCTTCTGTGGGAATTCACAGGCAAGCACAGAAGCTGAAAAGTGGGGAGGAAAAGTGCCACTTGGCCCCCAAAACCAAAAGGGACCATCACTACTTACAACTTTTATATATTGTAGTCTTCAGGTTTTTTCTAATATCCCATGAGAAGAAAAACAAAACATACCTATTCAGATATTTTGCCAATTCTATGATGGATAAATGTCTCCCAAGTAAGTTATTTCCTAGGTTGAAAGTATAACTCCAAGGCCTTTGGACATAGTCATTCACAGTTGCCTGTATTGGCCAGCAGGAGATAGTCAGCCTATACTTACTTGCACAATTACACAATTACATCAGGCAGTTTGTTAAGCCATTTCAGTCTTCTGTTGCATGACTTACCACTGAGTCTATGCTTAGGCTAGAAGCCAAGGAATGGGAGGTGATCCCTGAGCTCTAGAGAGCACCCCCTGAGCATGTGATTCACATTCTGTGAGCTCTGTGATAAGGTGAAGACACCTCTATGGATCGGGTGATGGGTTTCAAGAAAGAACCGATGAGGTGGCATTACCTCCGTTAGATTATTTTGCATTTCTTTATCATCCCCCCCCCCCGTGTGGGGTGGGTGGGTGAGGGTGTGGGTGTGTGTACACCACAGGGCACATATGGAGGTCAGAGGACAACCTCCAAGGGTCTGGTCTCTCCATCCTTCACGTGTCCTTCCAGGAAGTGCTTTTACCCACCAAACCATTTCACCCGTCCATATTGTCCCACAGGAAATCATTACACTGATTTCAAATTGTCTGTCGTCTGACTCTTAATTATGTGAAATCAGATTTCATTTAAAGGAACATCATACACCATAGCTTTTAACACAGGGCAAGAATGGGTAACAGCTTAAGTGTGGCTGAAATGGAAGTCAGTTGGTCAAGTATTTGTCTCTGAAGTGTGAGGACCTGAGTGTAATCACCAGAACCCACATTAGAAAGTCAGATGTAGTGGCATGTGTTTGTAGTCCCAGGCTTGGGAAAAGATGCATGTATCCCTGGGAATTGCTGGACACCCAATTTAGCCTGCTGGATGAGCTCTAGGCTACATCCCAAAAAACAAGGTGAACAGATCCTAAGTGTGATTAACAACATCCAGAGTTGTCTTCTGAACTACACACACACACACAAACACACACACACACACACACACACACACACCCCACATAAACACACTCACACATACATATAGGCATATCCACACACATATACACACATACATACTCACATATGCAAAATACATACACCTATGCATACACATACAAACTCTCTGTGTGTCACACACACACACATACACACTCACACACACACAGCCCTACTAGGGTATAAAAGAATATGCCCCAGATTATAGAAAAATCCAATGTGAACTGGACATTATAGCCCAGAATCAAGATGAGGACTTGGGAGCAGTAGCTTGGAGTAGAGTCTGGGAATGTGGTCATGTGATACTTGTGTCTCTGGATACAGAAGGATGAGAGGACTGAGCAGAAGCTTGGGAAGAGACTTACCCACCCTGAACCAAAGGGCGGCAAGAAAATGGCTCAGAGTCAGAGCAGAGGTATGCATGTATGTATTTATTTATTTCAGACTTTGAAAGTTGAGATGTAGCAGCAATCTTAAAAGTTCTTATTAATAAAATCAAACCTGGAGCCAAGTATTGGGGTGAATACTGGAAGGTGAGAGAGATAGAACAAGCCACAGCTAACCTCACCTCGCCGGATCCTCAGCTGGTCTTGTTTCCTCAGACTGGAGGTCTCTGAGTCCTCATCCAGGATGGGTCTCAGCTGAATTTTGCCGCACGAAAGCCTGAAAGCTTAACCAGCCAAATGCTTCTAGTTTCTGGTCCTCACGCCTTATATACTTTTCTGCTTTCTACCAACACTCCCTGGGATTAAAGGCTCACTTTCTGGGATTAAAGGCATGAGTCACCATGCTTGGCTGTATCCTTGAACACATGGATTTCTGCCTCTGGAATGCTAGGATTAAAGGCATGTGCTACCATTTTCTAGCCTTTGTATCTAGTGGCTGTTCTGTCTCTGACCCCAGATAAGTTTATTAGGGTGCACAATATTTGAGGGAACACAATACCACCACACAGAAGTGATATCTGATCAAAAATGACAAGGGCATTCTTCGGGATCCTTCCATTGCTGGGCTCATGGGAGATGCAATGGCCTGGCTCACAGCTAGGGGCTTTTACTAGGGCCTCTCCTCCCCTCCCAGCCACTCGGGCCCCTCCCATCCCTGTCACTAAGCCTCCTTCAGGTTCAGTTCCTCTGACAGCTCTCAGTCCAGCACATCTAAAAACCCAGTAGGCTTCAGGCTTCAACTCTAAAGTGTGAGAATGTTACACTTAGTTCTCAGTCCCAGAAAATGGCAAAGGCAAAGAACTTATTTACACACTCGTGTGAAGCATGTGTTGCATCCTCTCAATGTCTAGCCACAGCAACAGGAATCCTCACCATGGTGAGGACCCTCAGGCAGGGCACACCCCTACCCATGCCTTTTCAGGTTATAGCTTGTCCTCTGCACCCCTTTTGAGTGGGATGTATTATCTGAGGAATGTGCAGTGACATGTTTCACAATAGATGAGCAGACAGCCTCCTCACACTTCCAGAACTGGATGTGCTTTTTTTTTTTTCTAACATGTTTTTTTCACTATTATTGTTAAGGGAATGCACTTTGGGATGATGAGGAGGTGGAAGGCACTTGATCTACATATTAGAAGTATGCTTTTCTTTGGATCTCTGCAGTTTTTAAAAAAGCTTCATAAATACAGAAGCCTTGATGGGATTCAAAGAACTGTATCAAAGTCTTCTGCAAGAAGCAGTGGTTTAATATCACCTCTGTGCAGATCTTTAACAGATGTGGGTACCACAGCTCATACAGGAAGGCCAGGCCTGCATGCAAAGGACACTTGTGGTGGGTTCAGGAGGAAATAACTGTCAAACTGTTTTAAATATCATCATCTTCTTGGGAAGCTGAGACAGGAACTTTGTCATGACCTTGAGGTAGCCTGAGCTACATAGTGAGTCCCAGCACTGTCTTGAGAGAAAACAAAGTTAATGCTCTTCAATCTGAAGTTTCACTTCTCTGAGGCAAATGTGCGGCGAGCAGCTTCAAGAAGCTCTGGAGAAGCTGCTTAGAGAAAGTTTCTCTTTGATTCTTCTCAGAAGGGATGGTTTTTCTCACCCAGGGCATGAACAGAAATGAGAAATCCCGGCACTGTGAGGTAGAAGAGTAATTAGACAATGCCTTATAAAAAGCACCACATGTTAGAGATTTTAATAGTGTGTCTTTGTATCCATTACCTTTTGTTGCTGTGATAAAACACCATGACCAAAGTGACCTAATGAAGTAAGAATGGGCCTTGGCTTAGGTTTCAGAGAGATAGAGCAGCCACAGCAGGAGGCTGAGGGCTCACACCTTTAACCTCCAGCACAAAGCAGAGAACAAACTGGAAATGTGCAAGCCTTTAAACCCTCAAAGCTACGAAGAAGAATGGACTTCCTCCAACAAGGTCACATTTCCTAATCCTCCCCTAACAGCACCAAGAACTGGTACTCAATTACATGAGTCTACGGGAGACATTATCATTCAAACCATCACAGTCTTCAATAACAATGCAACACAAAGTCATTAGAGGAAGCCCAGTTGATCCTGTACAGAGATACAACACACACACACACACACACACACACACACACAGAGAGAGAGAGAGAGAGAGAGAGAGAGAGAGAGAGAGAGAGAGAGCATCAGGCAGTTCCTTGGAAAGCCAGATCTCAGTACACTCACCACTCTGACTTGCAACTAACACACAAAACTTATTCCATATAGAAACATATTGCTGTTGTCAGAAAATTAAGGTCAAATATTCTCGGGCAATGAAGGCATCATAAGAGGGTGCCCAAGTGTCCTGGTGACACTTTGACTGTGCCAGTTGACTTTCCCTCATCTGCTGCATCAGGTGCTTAACCAAAACTTCCAGAGACTTCAAGGAGAAGCCCAAGGTAAGTATCAGCTGGTGCATTTAATTTTAATGCTCATTGCTACTTAACAGAAAGAAACCTTAGGGTTTCTACTGAGTCTCTAACACAGTTTGGAAACTGCTGGTTGGCTTTGTCAACTTGACACAAACCTAGACATGCCTGGGAAGAGGGAATGCCTCCACAAGAACCATTGCTGGTTGATGTGGGGAAGCCCAGCTCACTGGGGGGCAGTGGTAGCCCTAAGCAGGTGGTCCTGAGTTAAGAAAGCAGGCTGAGCAAACCATGGGAAGCAAGGCAGTAAGCAGCACTCCTCTATGGCCTCTGCATCAGCTCCTGCCTTTAGTTCCTGTCTTGACTTTCCTCAGTGATGGAGTGCTACCTGGAAGTAAACTTCAAATCCTAGGAATCTAAAAATAGATGTAAGAAAGAGCCATCCCGGACCCCAGTAAATTCACTCCTGAAAGCGATATGACCGGTGGGTACTAATGCACACCTGGCATGGGTAAGAAGTTCAGCTTGTTACACAGCAGGCACTGTCTGATATTTCTTTCTGTTGCTGTGATGAAAACACCCGAATCAAATGCGACTTAGGGGAGGAGAGGGCTTACTCAGCTTACAACCCTAGGTCGTGGTCCATTATTGTGTAAAGTTGAGCCAGAACCCTAAGGCACACCTGTTTGCTATCCCATACAGTACCACCTTGAATCAAGGAACTCAAGGTCCAGTACAGCAGGAGGGCACTGCTTGCAGGCTCACTCACTGCCTCAGGCTCAGCTAGCTTTCATTTGCAGCCAGGACTACCTGTCCAGTGCTACCTACAGCAGACTGGCCCAACTTTATCCATTGGCAATCAGGACAACCCCCCTAGACACACCCACAGGTACTCTGATTTGTACCATCCCTTCCTTCAGAATCCCTTATCGGGTGACTCCAGGATGGGTGTAGTTGACAGTTAGAGCTAAGAAGGACAGGTATGATTGCTGGGGATGTCTTTCTGTATGCTGTGAATGTGTTGCTCTGATTGATTGATAAATAAAACACTAATTGGCCAGTAGCCAGGCAGGAAGTATAGTATAGGCAGGATAAGCAGAGAGGAGAATTCTGGGAAGTGGAAGGCTGAGTCAGGAGATGCTGCCAGCTGCTGCTGCCATGAGAAGTAAGATGTAAAGATACTGGTAAGCCACGAGCCACATGGCAAGGTATAGATTTATAGAAATGGGTTAATTTAAAATATAAGATCTAGCTAGCAAGAAGCCTGAGCCATTAGGCCATACAGTTTTAATTAATATAAGCCTCTGTGTGTTTACTTGGGTCCAAGCGGCTGCAGGAGGACTGGCAGATGAGAGAGATTTGTCCTGACCACAGAAAAACCCCAGCTACAGTATGATAGGTAACAGGTTTGTAGTTCTGAGGTTCCTATCTCAGAAGGCTAGAAGAAAGGGTTCTGGATGCTTCAGACTAAATAAACTATAGATTCCGAGGAGCTCTGTTTGGCCTCAAGAACCTATGCATATCTATTTGGAAGCATCACATGATGCCACATTAATGTGTGTGCTTTTATTCATCATTGAAAAGACATTTAGTTTTAAATGAAGAAAGTGTAGGAGTACTCTCCCCAAAGTCTTCTTATTACAGATAAAATAACACTGACCTAGAGAGATCAGTATGCTTATAAAGTGCCAAGGAGGAACACAGCCAAGGGTTAGTCTGAATCTTGAATATTAGTGAAAATATTTTGTGTATATATACACACAGGTTTGTACGTATGCATATATAGAGGTCAAGGTGGACATCTAGGATCGTCCTGTGTTGTTCTCCACTTTATTTTTTTGAGGCAGTGTCTCTCACTGAAAGCCAGAGCTCACTGATTGACTGGACTGACTTGCTAGCAATCTCCAGGAATCCCCCCTTTTCATACTCTGATGCCAGGGTTACAAGTGGGTGCTTGCATGTCCGGCTTTTTGTGGAGATTGGGGATCTAAATCCAGGTCCCCATGTTTGTTTAACAAGAACTTTAGCAACCAAGTCAACTTCCAAGCCCTGTGATAATATCTTCCTAAAGGTAAAATAATGTGTCTTTGATAGACATGCACGTTAAAATGTAAAGCATGAAAGAAACAGTAAATTATGTATCAGCTCTCAATATCGGGATATTTAAACTTATTTTAGAGGCATTTCAAATATATGGGATAGCAATAAATATAGATTGTTTTATGGATTGATAAGAACATAAAATGTGGTGTATTTACCCTCACCTACCTTTTCAAACCAAGACCTTCACATGTTTTCCTAAAACCAACGCTTGTTTGAAGTACATGATTAATTCATTTACTCAGCTCCTAAAAAAAACTTTCTATTTCCCACTTAATCCCCATTTGCACTTAAACAAAAGTCCATATCTAAAGTCTAGAGAATCATTTACACTCACATGCCTTCAGGTCTTCCTGAGGGATCACGGACAACCCCAGGCGGGTTCTAATGTGAGCAACACAAACCATGCACTGCAGCCAGTGTTCTGTCCACCCTGCTCCTCTGAGTGGCTTCTGTTTCTTAGCTCCCACACCATGTGCTGACATCTGCATGAACAGGGAAGGCAAAATGTTTTCAAGTCTTTGGGTTTTTTATCATGATTTCCATCCAACTGTAGCCACACATCCTGGGCTACATTTGTCATAGACCCACCACGCTCAGCTCAGGGCTGTTTCCGTACACCTGGATGATGCTGATCCTGAGTCAGCTGTCACTCAGCTAACCTCCAATGAGTGAGACTGGCCTTTGTGTCTTTCCCCATTTCCCGATGCCTTTTGCTTTCAGTTTTTGTTTGTTTGTTTGTTTGTTTTTGAGACAGGGTGTCATTCATAGCCTGGGCTACCTGTAAGTTACAGTGTGGTACAGGGTGACCTCTAGTGCACAGACCTCCTATCTCAGCCTCCCAGGGACTAAGATTACAGGCATGCAGTGACAAATCCAGCTCCCTCTGATTGTTTTTAAGATCCACATCTGGTCTTTTGTACCCTGCACTATCAATACCATTTCACGGGCACAAATGTCTTGTGTTTCCCCTCATCTGCTTGCTAACATCATGGAAACGCCATCCACCCTCCTTTGCATCACAGGATAACTACTGTTCTTGTTTACCAAAGGCAAAGGTTCTCTTCAGGAAATGAAAAGGAATGTTAGTGTAAATGAAAGTGAGTATACAACTGAATTTACTTCTCACTCCATGATGTTAGGAATTGAACCCAGGCTCTTTCACACACTAGACAAGTTTCTACCACTGGCCCCATTAGTGACTATGCTAAGAATAACAAGAACCTGTTTTACCATGAATTCAGGACACAGTTTTAGAAAACTGAAATTAACTTTATGGCTGTACATCAGCAACAAAAATGACTGAAGATAATCGGCTAGATGACAGCGTGCCCTCCTCCTTCTTGGCTGAACAGCTAGAGTCCCTCTGTTCCCTCACCTGCTGGTGGCAGATCAGAAGACTAAAGCCTTGACCCAGAGACGGCAGAGACAGCAGAGACAGCAGAGACACACCTGTCAGGTGGTGACCACCCGACATTCTTGACCGCTTGTAAAAAATCATTCCAGTTAGCTGCTCAAGAAAACATTCCACTTCTCCCAATTACGATGCTATGTAAGAGCTTTCCTATAAAGTATCCACTGAATCCAAGGTACCCTGAGACACCTTGACAAAGTTTCTTGTTTAACTCCCTGTTCAGACGAGACTAGAATAAACTCATATCCCATTGGCAGTATAAATAAATAAGTAAATAAATAAAAACTTTTAAAAAGCTACACAAACATCTAAAACCTGTCTTTCTCTGTTTCTATCTCTGTCTCTCTCTCTCCCCTCTCTCATAATGTCATTAGCCACAAACTCATTAACTTGTGGGTTACAGAATATAACATTTACATTTTGAGTTTTTATTTATGATCTATAATTTTCCCATAATGCCATGCTTCACTTCATCAACTGCTTACTTACCCTGAGGTGTTTGATGAAATAGGAAGGGCAAGAAAAATGCTCACTCTGTTTTATGACGATTATTTAAAAGTAACAAACCAGCTCCATGGCAACTCCCAAAGGCGACAAATGACCTTCAAAAATCATCATGATCATGGTGTACTTGTGAGTTTAAACCATACAAATTTTCAATTGTGTGTTTATTATGGTTGCTGATTCAGAGGCATCAAGCTGAGTCTGACCCAAAAGCCTCCTCTCTGAGGGGTAGCTTTTACAAGAACATGCTATGTAAGCTGCCAAAACCAAGAAAGCAACCAGAAGTCTTACCCAGCAGTGATGCTTATGAACCACAACGACAACCAGCATGGTGAGATATCCCTAAAGGTGCAACAGTGGCATTCATATCTTGGCTGTATCCAATAGCTAGTTAAATGAACTTAAGGCCTGCTCAAGAAGAGAGAAATTGTGCCTGGTACTGTAAACCCCAGCCTGTCCATTCCTGGTGAGGCAATGAATCTCAGAAGAGAGCCTACCTTTTTTTTTTTTTTTTGCCCTTTTCTCAAATTGGTCTCATCCCTAATTGTAACGTAAATGCTTGTGTTTATATGAAGTTCTCTTGCCTTGTCAAGAAGCCTCTTTTTGCAGCAAACAGAGACTATAACAAAAAGTCTCAACTAGTCAAAATGCAGAGAACAACTAACCATGTAGTGCCCAGCCCCAGTGAATACATTTACAGTGCAATATTCCTGCACCTAAGCTCCACATACAGGAGGGAGCAGAAAGATTACAAGAGCCAGAGGACCAGGAAGTCTGCTGTAAGATTGAGTCTTCTATCTTCACCCCTGATACCTCAACAACATAGCTGCTTAAACAAGACATGAACAATGTCCATGCCCATAGATGTGCTAATCTGGAAGGGGAAACTCACCAGGACCCACCCTTAGATGAAGAGCTACAACAACTAATGACTGTTGAGAGAGATAATTAGTCTTCCTCAGTGCCCTAGCTAGTGTTACTAGCTGTGGTGAAACACCATGACCTAAGCAACTTGGAAGGAAAGGGGTATTTCATCTTACAATTCCAGGTAACAATCCATCCCTGAAGGAAGTTAGAACAGGAACTCTAACAGGGCAGGAACCTGGAGGCAGGAGCTGATGCAGAGGCCATGGAGGGGTGCTGCTTACTGGCTTGTTCCCCATGGCTTGGTCAGGCTGCTTTCTTGTAGAACCCAGAACCACCAGTGCAGGGTTGGCCCTACCCACCATGGGCTGGTCCCTCCTCCATCAATCACTAATTAAGAAAAAAGACTTACACCTGGATCTCAATTGAGTTCCCTCCTGTCAGATGGCTCTACTTTGTATCAAGTTGACATAGAATTAGCCAGCACACTACAGAGCTTCACATGTGGAGATGCCTGTGATTACTCTCTTATATGTAAAATATACGTAATTATTCCTGTCAATCTTATAAGCTTCTGGTGAGAATTTAAGACAATTTATAAAATCTTTGTAAATTACCATGCCAGCCTGAAAGGAGATGCATTCCTGTCATTATTTTTCTCTTACTACCGTAAAATATTAAATTGAACACATAATCATTTTGTTGAAACAATTGGATATGCTAATACAATGTCACTGGGCCATCATTTTATTATATTATTTATGTGGATGTTAGTTTTCAGCCAAATATAACTCTTTTTCTAACTTCCTCTCAGATCAAAGTGCGTCCTGCTGAACTTCATAGAGGGTTACAGCCTGGCCCAGCGGGCCCTGTGCTTGTATTGTCAGCCCAAGGCAAGCAAAACAGGCACAGGGAAGGAAGGAGTCAGCCCTCATAATGCAACATAATATACTGCAGAATACACACTCCAGGAAATCAGTTTCTGAGCCAGGCATTTAATACAGATAAATGGTAGCATGAGATTGTTATCAACCTAAACCCCTGTGTTCTATGAATTCTCTGATAAGATGGCCACCTTATAGCCTAGTGGAAAGAGCTAATAATGATGGGATGTTCGTGTTACTATTATTTTAGGTATTATTTATTATTTAGGCGCCATCAGAGAATAGGTACTGAAATAATATCTTGATTCACTTAATCTCTCTGAATGAGAAAGTCATAAACCATTTTTATTAGCTATCATTATATGTGTGATTCACGTGTATTCCATAGTCTGAGGAAACTTGAGACCTTGAATGTCATGTTTCTAACTGAAGGGGATGATTTTCTGTTTAATATTCCTATTTCTGACCTAG
The DNA here is from genome assembly GCA_902168325.1 of Peromyscus nudipes. Lineage (NCBI taxonomy): Eukaryota > Metazoa > Chordata > Mammalia > Rodentia > Cricetidae > Peromyscus > Peromyscus nudipes. Next base: position 680 of record CABHPH010081371.1, on the reverse strand, counting down.
GAAAATCATTAGCTTCATTTTAAGGCTAACTTGAATATTAACGTTAGTCTAATTAATGGCCAGTCATGCTGCTCTGTGGCTTTCAAATGACTTCTCACAGGCTATCAAGTTTGGGAGGGAGTTTTGGTGTGTGGAGAATATTCATGTATATGTGGAGACAATGAGTATGCCTGGGTGAAAACATGTGTCCATAGAGTTCAGAGAACAACCATGTGTGCACTGCCTTTTATTTTTGGAGACAGGGCCTGGAAGATGCCAACTAAACATGGCTGGCTTGTCAGTGAACATGCTGTCTTCTGCCTCCTCCAACATGTGTGTTGCAGGCATGCACCATTATGCCTTCTTTTTTTTTTTAACATCGGTGCTGGAGATCAAACTTAGGTCCTCACTCTTGAAAAGCAAGCACTTTACCCACTGAACCACCTCCCAGCCTGGGGATGTTAGTTCCTTTGGACTGAAGTTATCATAACCCTTAAGAGGAACACTCTGAACTTAACGATGCTAATGTGGTCATGTCTGTTGCTCAGCGTAGAATCCAGCGACCAAGGAGAGGAATGAGACTTCCCCTCAGCTACAGAAAAAATAATAACAGTAAATACTAAGCCTTCCTCTGGATCCAAAAGAGAATGAACACAGGCATACACACACACACACACACACACACACACACACACACACAC
>CABHPH010081369.1:0-11676 GCA_902168325.1 Peromyscus nudipes | reverse complement strand
GGAACTGTCCACATAAGAATGGCTAGATGAGGGACTGGAGAGATGGCTCAGCAGTTAGGAGCATTTACTACTCTTGCAGAGAGCCCAGGTTTGGGTCTCAATAGGCACATGGCTGCTCACACCATCTTTAACTCTGGTTTCAGGGGATCCAATGTCCTCTTCTTGCTTCTGTGGGCACCAAACACACATGGCACATATTCATACATGCAGACAAAACACACATACTCATAAAATTTTCTTTAAATCTTTAAAAAAATGAATAAATCTTTTTTAAATGGATACATGATAAATTGTTAGAATTTTATCATTTTTGAAACAGGGTCTATGTAGCCCAAGCTGACCTAAAACTCACTATGCCGTCCAAGCTAACCTCAAACTCAATGCAACACCCCTGCTTCAGCCTTCTAAGTAGTTGGGATTACAGGCTTGAGCTACCAGGTCCAATTTGAAGAATGTTTTCAGAGACATAAAGAAGTTCAGATCTCTTCCAGGACAGCCAGGGCTAAATAGACAAGCCCTGCCTCTAAAACAAAACAAAAAAAGTTTAGATCTTATCAAATACATCAAAACGCAGATTATGGCTATTAGAGAATAATAAATGTGCTATATAGTGTTAAAATTTTCTAAAGAGCAAGGGGCTGGAGAGATGGCTCAGTGGTTAAGAGTACATGATGCTCTTTCCAAAAGGCCTGGCTTCAGATCCAGCACTCCTCTCAGGTAACTCACAACCACCAATAGCTGCAGAGGATCTGATGCCATTTAATGGGCTCTGGGGGCAACTGCACTCACAAGTACATGCCCACAGACAGATGCACACACATGCACATAAGTATGTTTTAAATGGGGGAGGGGTGGTGCACTCACTCATCTAATCTCAGGACTCTGGAGGCAGAGGCAGGTGGATCTCTGCTGAGTTCGAGGCTAGTCTGTTCTACATAGTGGGTTTCGGGCTAGTCAGGGCTACATAATGAGGGCCTGTTTCAAAGATAAATAAAATTAAAAAAGTAAGACAGAACCCAGTTATGTTACATAAAACCACACCTATCATTATATTGTCAGTGGCAGGTGACTGAAACCTAGGCTGTCTTCTTGGAAGGAAAAATCCAGTTCCTCTAATTTCAGAGATGCATTCCAGTATCCTATCTAAATTTTCTTCCTTCTCCTACCCCATTCTTTTTGTCTAAAACCAGGGTTCGAGTACTCTAGACAATCTCTTTGAAGAGCTGGATAAGAATGGCGATGGAGAAGTCAGTTTCGAAGAATTCCAAGCATTTTTCAAAAAGATATCACAATGAAGAAGCCATCAAGGAGCCCCATCACCACCTACTGATTGAATCCTTTGCAATCATAAAGATCTAGCTGTGAGAGCAAGATACTGTTAATAAAGCAAATTCTAAGACATGTCTCTCTTGTCTGTTGTTGAATATTATTTTAAGGTGTTACTTTTGTTCATGTTTCATTTGTTTAACTCTGTGAAGCTGTGTTACTGTGCCTGTGTAAAAGACCTGATGGCCTAATAAAGAACTGGCCAATAGCAAGGCAGGAGAAAGGATAGGCAGGGCTGGCAGGCAGAAAGAATATATAGAAGGAGAAAACTGGGAGGAGACATCTAAGATCTAGAGGCCAGAGAAGGAGGAGGACTCCAGTGCTGTGGATATCACTCTGTATCAATAAAGCGCTGATTGGCCGGTAGCCAGACAGGAAGTATAGGCGGGACTAACAGAGAGGAGAATTGAGGGAACAGGAAGGTAGAGGGGAGACTGGCTGGAGCCGCGGCCAGGAGAAGGAAGATGTAAGGTACCGGTAACCCACGAGCCACGTGGCAAAGTAGAGATTAATAGAAATGGGCTAAATATAAGAGTAAGAGCTAGACAATGATAGGCCTGAGCTAATGGCCAAGCAGTTTAAATAATGTAAGCGTCTGTGTGTTTATTTTATAAGTGGGCTCGGAGACTGGCGGGACTTGGGAGCTGGAGACTGGCGGGTGGCGGAGATTTGTCCTGACTGTGGGCACGGCAGGAAAACTCCAGCTACACTCCAGGGGCCAGCCACACAGCCACACAGCCACACAGCCACAGAGCAAGCCACGGAGTAAGAAAGATTTACAGAAGTAAGAGAATGGGAAAAGCCCAGAGTAAATAGGATAATTTAAGGTAAGGAAAACTGGCTAGAAACTAAGCCAAGCTAAGGCTGGGCATTCATAAGTAATAATAAGCCACCGTGTGTGATTTATTTGGGAGCTTGTTGGCGGGCCCCCCAAAAAAAGAGCAAAAACCTCTAACAATACTTGTCAAGTATTCACTCTTGATTACTTAGATTTTAGAGTAACCTTAGCCTGATGCACCTACTTTATTTTTCTGAATCTTTTATTTGTTTTACATTTGTTTATCTAATGTGTGTTTACTGCACACATGTACATATGAGCAAGTGCATACACCAGCAGGTCACAGTACATGTGTGGAGGTCAGAAGATAACATGAGTAGTGTGACTAGGGGATCAAACTCTGGTTGTCAGACTTGGTGCTAAGTGCCTTTTGCTTCCTGAGCCATCTTGTTGCCTGACTTACCTACTTTCGAGATTAAAAAGAAAAGTCATCAGACCCTATTTAAACTCAGTAGGTCATAGAAACCAAAATAAGACTTGAAATGAGAAGGGGATAGTGGAAAGAAGACAAGTTTCAGTGGGAGAAGGAAGCAGGAGAGACAGAATAATGGGAGTGAAAAGAACTAAAAATCACCATATACATATATAGTACCATCAAGGAATAAAATGGTTTTTTTTGGTTTTGATTTTTTGAGACAAGGTTTCTCTGCATAACAGCCCTAGCTGTCCTGGAACTCACTTTGTAGACCAGGCTGGCCTCAAACTCAACAGAGATCCACCTGCCTCTGACTCCCAAAGTGCTGGGATTAAAGGCATGTGACATCACACTCAGCATTTTTTTTTATTTTAAAAGTAAAAAATTTTAAATATATATTGCCAAGTATGATGGCTCATGCTTGTAATCTTAGCACTTGGGAGGTACAGGCAAAAGGATTAAGTTCAAGGTCATACTCAGTTACACAGAGTTTAAAGCTAGCTTGGGCTAAATGAGAGCCTGTTACGGGGCATTTACCCACCAACCCCACAGTTCCCCAGAGTTTTCTTGAGTGCGAGCAGCAGGAAATATTAGATAGAAGGATTTAGATTGTGGAGATAAACAGATAGAAAATACAGGATAGCCTCGAGAGGGCCTGGAACCTATTCCAACCGGCCCTGACCATCTCTGCCCTAAGGTATTTATAGAAACGCCAAGGGGTGGAGCAAAAGACCTCCCCCCAGCACAGCCAAATGCAGACCATCTCAGACACCTGCACTCAGGCCTGTGGTCCAATCATCCTCTGTATGCAGACCTGCTGGGTAAAGCCACGAGGAACCTGAAAATGGACTCCCACAGCCATGGTAGCACTAGCCTTACCCCCAGCACCAGAGAGGCTAAAGAGATGGCTCAGTGGTTAAGAGTGTAAATTACTGCTGGGCAGTGGTGGTACACGCCTTTAATCCTAGAAGTAGGTGGATCTCTGTTGAGTTCGAAGCCAGCCTGATCTACAGAGTGAGTTCCAGGACAGCCAGCGTTACAAAGAGAAACCCTGTCTCAAAAACAGAGTGCATATTGCTCTTGCAGTAGATACAAATTCCCAGCACCCACATCAGGTGGCTCACAACTACTTGTAACTCTAGCTCTGAGGGATCCAATGCCCTCTTTTGGCTTCCTCCCAAACCTGTACACATGTGCACATACCCACCCACAAGACACACATGCATAAATATAATTAAAAGTAAAAATAGAGGCTAGAGAGATTGCTCAGCAGTTAAGAGCACTGGCTGTTCTTTCAAAGGACCAGGTTTGGATTCCCAGCACCCACATGGCAGCTCACAACTGTCTATAACTCCAGTTCCAAGGGATCTGACACTATCTTCCGGCCTCTTTGGGCACCAGGCACATAAGTGGTGAACTGATAGTTATACATGCAGGCAAAACACCCATAGACATAAAACAAAATAAATTTTTAAAATAATACATAAATCTAAAAGAAAAAAGTCCAGGATACTTCTACAATGTTGCCAAGGAAAATAAAATGCTACCAAGGACTTGGAAGGAATGCTGAAGAGTCAAGTAAAGTCTTCAGCCTACTTTTCTTTCAAAACAATTGTTCCTTGCTCTGAGTGCTGGCATCATTTCTAATCTCAATTCTTATTTCACTCTGTTCAATGGCTAGCAAGGAACACACTTCAAAAGCAGATACTTGTCTATAGAGCATCTCCCAACACTTACTATGCCTCTGAAACAAATGACCCCTCAGGGAATAAAAGGAATACAAGAGAAAGAGGCACAAGGCTTATCACTGCAGGAATGGGCTCAGGTTGGTTCTGGAAAACAATGTTCTAACTAATGTTCTACAATATTTATTTTTAACTCACACTCTAAGGCCAAAATTGCCATGCTCTACTTTCTGTGGCTGATACCAGAAAGGTATGTAACCGTTTTCCACTTCAAAATGTAGAAACTGTGATAATGAATGGTTTCCAACTACATGGGCCTCTATATTACCATACACTAAGCTAAGAATCACTGCCTGCAAAGCACGGTCCTTGACTCCAGTGAAGGGTTAACCCAACGAACTTGAAAATGTAAGTTTGGGGGCTCAGATAGCTCAGTCAGTAGAGAGCTTGCTTTGCAAGCTCAAGGACCAGAGGTCAGGTATGGAAAAAAAATAAGCCAATGTAGGGACACTCTTATATCTTATTGCTGGGGAGGCTGAAAGGCAGATCTCTGGGACTCACTGGCTAGCCAGCCTAGCCTACCTGGTGAGTCCCAGGCTAATCAGAGACCCTATGTCAACAAAAAAAAAGAAGTGGACAAAACCTGAGGAACACTCAAGGTTGTCTTCTGGCCTCCACAGTCATGTCTGTGAATGTACATGCATGCACACACACAAGTGTAAGCTAGGTATGTCCATCAAGCTAGCTACAGTCATATTCCTAGTAGTCCTGAGGTGACCAGTGGACCCCACACCTACCTAGTCTGGGCCTCTAGAGAATGGGTAGGAGGACACAGGCTAGACAGGGACAAGCAAGCTCTCTGGGGAGTTGAGTGGCAAGCATCTTCACTCTGGAAGCCCAAGTTTGTAGAAAGATCTGTTAAGAACATACAGCATGGGTGGCCACAATGGCACCGGGCACAAAATGAGTAGGGCTTTATGACTTGGGGGGTGGTGGAGGAAATATGTTCAATTCTGTTTGGATATGGGCTAAAATAGAGCATCTCAGCTGGTGGTACATACCTGTAATCCCAGCAGTTAGAAGGCTAAGGTGGGAGGGTCTAGAGGTGAGGTCAACCAGAGCTACACAGCAAAACCTCGCCTCAAACAAAGCAAAACAAACCAAAAACCTGACGTACACACTAGAAATGAACACTCCCTGCTTCCTGAGACAGCGATGTGACCAGATGCCTTCTGCTCCTATTTCCATACCTTCGACTCACTCTTTCATGCCTTCCTGGCACGATGGAATGTACCCCCTCAAACTGGAAAGCACCATATACCCCTCTTCTCTTAATGTTGCTTCTTGTCAGGTATTCGTCTCAACACAGAGAAAAGTAACCAAAACGGTTACACATTAGGAAGGAGCAGGAATCAGAGATCCACTTCTCACTTGGGATCTTATTTTGTTTGGACTTTTGAACTTTCAAAAAGAAAAACGAGGGAGATGATGAGATTGCTCAGCGGGTCAAGGCTGTTAAACCTGATGCCCCGAGTTTGAGCCCCCAGGACCCACATGCAAGTTGTCCTCTGACCTTCACCTGTGTCTTGGGGTATGTGTGCGAGCACACACACAGGTACACACACAAAATAAATGTTAAAAAAACAATACTCTTCAATTAAAAGAGAATAATTTTTAATTGCTGAGTCATTGGTTTTCATGATACGCCTCTCTGCCTTCCATCCTTTCAACAGTCAGAAAATAAAACTATCTTAACTTTGAGAGTATACTTGTGATTTTATGATTACAGAAGTTTCCCCAATGATCAGACCACTGAAATCAGTGTTGTGTATTCAAAAAATTAAGCAGCTCCTGGAAATACTTGCTGCCAAGCCTGATGACCTGGTTTCAATCCCCAGGATCTATACAGTGGAGGGAGGGAACTGACTACTGCCTCCCACACACATAAACCCAACAGGGAAGTAGATAGGTAGGTAGAATGACTGATTGACTGTTGATTGACTGACTGATAGAAAACGAAGCAGAAGAAGAAAAGGAAAAAAAATCAAACAAAAAAAGCAAACAACAGTTTAAAAAAGAAAACAGCCTAAACAAAAGTCATCGAAGAAAACTCCTAAAAATTGTGATTAGGAGCCAGGTGGTGTTGGTGCATGCCTTTAATCCCAGCACTCGGGAAGCAGAGGCAGGCGGATCTCTGAGAGTTCAAGGCCAACCTGGTCAACAAAGCGAGTTCCAGGACAGCCAGGGTTACATAGTGAAACCCTGTCTCAAAAAAACAATGATAATAATAATAAAGCTTAAAAGATTCTAAAAAGGTAACTTCTAATCCTTCCACCAAGAAACAGAGCAGCATGTCTGGGTATGTAGCTGTACTGACTAGTTTTATGTCAACTTGACACACGCTAGGGTCATTTGGAAAAAATGGGAACCCCATTGAGAAAATGCCTCCACCAGATGAACCTGTAGGCAAGTCTGTGGGGCATTTCCTTACTTAAGTGATTGACGTGGGAGGGCCCAAACCACTCTCACTTGGTATCTTATCACTGGGCAGGTGGTCCTGGGTTGCATAAGAAAGCAAGCCAAGGGGAGCAAGCCAGTAAGCAGTGTTTCTCTTCTGCGGCCTCTGCCTCAGTTTCTGCCTCCAGGTTCCTACCTTGAGTTCCTGAACTAATGTCCCTGGATGACAGAGTAGGTAAAATATCCCCCACCCCTACCCCCCAGTTCATTTTGGTAATGGTGTTTTATCACAGTAATGGTAGAGTATTTTTGCAGCATCACAAAAGCTGGGGATAAAATGCTGAGCATTTTCACATGCTGGGAAAGCACACTGTACCACTAAGCCACACCCACAGCCCTGATGCTGGTTTTAATGGCACTCTGAATGATTTCACCATCAAGTTTACTACTTACTGGCTTGTAAAAGATATTCTTTCCTTTCTTCAGAAGTACCGGCTCTCTCTGGTTTGTTTCTGAGACTGTGAGCACCATGTGGGGTCACTATAAACAGTCTACTAAGCATCTGTGGTGAGATGGGGTTTCTCTGTTTCATTCAACCAATATACTGTGTTAACAGATTTCATTCCTGGGCTAAGCAGGACCGGTCATGATCCTGACAGTCTATGTCGGGAGCCTTGACTGTCCTGAAATTGCTTATGTAGATCAGCTACTCTCAAACTTTGCATAAATCCTTCCGCCTTTGCCTTCCCAGTGCTAGGATTATAGGCATGTGCCACAACACCCAGCTGGATTATGCTTTAATGCTGTTGAACGAGAAGTTCTAGTATTTAAGGTTTTAACAGCTTCATTCCTGTCTTAGTTACTTTTCCTCGTGCTGTGACAAAATACCCTGACAAATCAACTTAAGGAAGGGTCACATTTCAAGGATACGATCCATCATTGCAAGGAAACCCTGGAAACTAGAATTGGGGGCAGCAGTTCACATTTCATCCACATTCAGGAAGCAGAGAGCAATGAATGCTGGTGTTCAGCTTGCTCTCTCCTTTTATTCAGTCTGGGACCACAGCCTGGGGAATGGTACCGCCCACATTTAGGGTGCTTCTTCTTCAATTAACCTAGTCTAGATAATCAATCCTTCACAGACATGCCCAACAGCTAAATAATCCCTTGCAGGTGTGCTTGGGTAACTGGTCTGCCTGATTCCAGATCCTGCCAAGTTAACAATTAACACACACCATCACAATTGCCAGGCATCAGTAGTCTACTGTTCGAAGTTTATTTGTGGTGCTTTTTTTTTAATTATCTAGGCCAAGCTAGCTCCCACGTTAGCCTATGTTCTAGGTGTCAATTAGCCTCTGGCATGGAAACATGTTAGTGCAGCTCCAAATATATAAAGCAAAAGATAGACATGGTGGCTCATGCCTGTAATCTCAGCATTTGGGAGGTAGAGAAAGGAGGACCAATCATTCTCAGATACGTAGCAAGTTTGACATCAAACCTGGTGGTACACATGAGGCTCTGTTTCAAGGAAGGTGAGAGGGGAATGGAGCATGGTTCATCATAGAGTGCTTGCCTGTCAAGACCAAACTTGTGGGTTCAATCCCCAGCATCACCAAAAATAAAATAACTATTTGTTAATCTAAATGTACAAAACATCTACTATGGGCAAACAATTGTGAAAGATACTAACTTCCAGACCCTTGAGGTCCTAAGTCTGTGATAAGCAAGGAAGGGAGGAATAGGGAAAGCAGCATTATCCACTAGGTTTTGGGTTTTGTACCTAGTGCCCTGATGCCTTGAGAGGAGTATACGGGAAAGAGGCAGCAGTGAGTATTTAAACCAGAGAAAACCAGTGAGATGGTTCAGTGGGCAAAGGTACTTGCTGCACAAGCCTAACAACTTGGGTTCAATGCCCAAAACCCATGCCAAGATGAAGGCAAGAATCTACTCCACAAAGTTGTCTTCCGGCCTCCATATGCAAACAGTGGCACGTGCACAAATAATAAAAGGAGAGGGAGAAAGAAAAGAACGACCCCAGGCAAACGCTTCATGACCAATTTCCAAGGTTGTTCCAAGAATGCACGTGCCTTGTCTTTGGGGAAAAGGCAGGTATTCAGAATAAAGAGGGCACCCTGGCTTCAGATCATGAAAGTCCTTGGGTATCATGCTAAGTAGCCAATCCAAGGTCAGAAAGGAAGAAGAAAGGTGTCAAGAGTCACAGACTAGAGCTGTGAACTCAATGGCAGAGCACTTGCCTCGCAAGCATGATGGTCTAGGTTCCATCCCCCACCAAAATCATAGAGTAACATCAGCCTGCTTTAAGATGAGATAGGCATCCTCTGCAAGGGAGTGGCAGACACAAAGTAGAGGCTTTCACAGCAAAGCAGGTAAGAGCATGGGCCACACACACAGGACTTTGATAGAACAGATATGTTCTATGACTGCTATATACACCAGCACGGAAAAGTGTTTCAAGTTGAACCTTCAATGAAGGGTAAAAATGAAGTAGGACATGGTGATTCATACCTGTAATCCCAGTATTCAAGAGGCAGAAGCAAAAGGATTGTTGCAGAATCATAGCCAGCACATAGTGACCTTGTCTCAAAAAATGGAAGTGGGGGTGCATATCCTTGGTTGGCCTTAAACCTCTTTTCCTACACTGATCTGATCCTCACATCACCAAAGTTCATCTACATTACCCTTCTAATTAACATTGCCAGGACTTTGTCAGCCACAAAATTCCACTGCTCACGAAGCTGTAGGCTCTACCAGGGCAAGGCTTTGTGTGTGTGTGTGTGTGTGTGTGTGTGTGTGTGTGTGTACATTCACACATATAGAGACAGCAGAAGAGGACATCAGGCACCATGCTCTATCATTCACTTTATTCCTTTGAGACAGGATCTGTCACTGAACTTGGAGCTAGGCTGGCAGCCAGCAAGCCCCACAAGTAAGCTCCTGTCTCTGCCACACACACACACACACATCCCCATGTAATTGGATGCATGCACAGCCACACCCAACTACAATCTCAGCACTTGAGAGATGTAGGCAGAAAGATCAGGAGTTCGGGGCCATCCTTGGCTGAATAGTGAATTCAAGGCCAGCCTAAGATACATAAGACCCCATCTCAAAAAATAAACTACTGAATAATTAAAACTTGTTAGAGAGTGGGTCTCAAATTTTTTTTTACCATATTCACTGAACTATGTGGCTAGGAGATGGTAGCAAGATTTTAGTAATCATTTCATAATGTATATAAACAGCAAAACTTACATATTTGTACATCTTGAATACATACAATTTTTTAAAGAATTTTAAAATTCTTTTAAAAAAAGGACCATTTTTCTTCCAGTCATGATGGCCCCTGCCTAACACATCCTTTCCTGTGCCCTACCCCCACCCCTTTACAGAGTCTGCTATTTTTGAAAGGAGCCAGTACAATTTGGAGTGAGTGCCCATTAGTGAGTTTTAAGGGTAATCCATAATTTTAACAACAATTGACTGACTCCATGAATGCTTTAAAGCTAATGTATTTGTCAGCCTTTTATACCTTGAGCTCAATGGGAAATGCCTTAGAAATAGGTATTTCGACCACTTATTTCTTTTTAATAGAAATGACTGAATGTTGGTGGGAGGAGATACTCTGGTGGGGAGAACGGTTTGGAACTGTCCGCTTTCGAGTCCTAAATACAGCATTACAAATGAACTACCAACACAACTCCACTTCAGGCTACTTGGGGATTGGAGAGATTGCTGTATTAGTTACTGTTCTTGTTGCTGTGACAAAAGCAACTTAGGCATATTCCTGGCTCCCAGGTTGAGAGGGTGGTCTGTCATGTGGAAGGTGAGGAAGGTGGGATGGTAACACTGACTCTCTGGTGGCAGTGTGAGGCCCACGGTGGTCACACTATGTGCTCGGTCATGAGGCAGACAGATGAGTGTTCAGCGTGCTTTTTCCTTCTGAACTTTTAAAACAGTATTGTAAAATTACATTTATTTGTTTGTTTGTTTGTTTGTTTGTTGTGTGTTTGGGTGGGTGTGCACACATGCATTCATGCACCATTGTATGTATGTGGAAGTCAGAGGATGACTCTCTCCTTCCACTTTGTGGGTCCTAGAAACTGAACTCAGATTCTCAGGCATAGCAACAAGTACCCTACCTACTAAGCCTTCTCCCAGGTCCTTTTTAACTTTGTATTCAGTTCTGACACCAGCCCATGGAATGAATGGTGCTGCCCACATTCAGAGTGAATCTTCCCTACAGAGATGGCTCAGCAGTTAAGAGCTATTTCTGCTGCTACACTGGTGTGGAGCACATCTTAATCCCAGCACTCAGAAGGCAGAAGCAGGTGGATCTCTGAGTTCGAGGCTAGCCTTGTCTACAGAGTGAGTTCCAGGACAATCAACGCTACACAAAGAAACCCTGTCTCAAAAAAAGATAAAAAGAGCTATTTCTGCTCTTCTAAAGACCCACATTTGGCTTCCAGTACCCACACTGGGCAGCCCACAGCCTCCTGTCACTCCAGCTCTAAGGGACCCAATGCCCTCTTCTACTCTGCACATGTGGCATACACACACACAGATGCACACATATACAAAAGTAATTAAAAATAAATAACTCTTTAAAAACAAGATGGAGTGGAGGAGATGGCTCAATAGGTAACAGTACTTGTTCCACAAGCATGAGGACCTAAGTTCAAGTGCCCAGCAGCCATGTGACAAGCTGGGTGCCACCACACATGTGCCTATAACCGCAGCATTGTGTGGATAAAGACAGAAAGATTGCTGAGACTTCCTGGCCACCAGTCTAGCTCCAGATTCAGTGAGACACCTTGTCTCAAGAGAATAGGGTACAGAGTGGTAGAGCAAGACACTCAACATCTTCCTCTGTCCACCATGTGCTTGCACATAGGCAGTACACACACACACACACACACACACACACACACACACAC
>CABHPH010081366.1:31365-46666 GCA_902168325.1 Peromyscus nudipes | reverse complement strand
AGAGAGAGAGAGAGAGAGAGAGAGAGAGAGAGAGAGAGAGAGAGAGAAAGAAAGAAAGAGATTGGGTCTGTTACTGAACCTAGAGTTCACCAATTCAGTTAGATTAGATGGCTAACCAGCCCCCAGTGCTAAGATTACAGATGCATTGTACAGTCTGCACTTTTTATGCACATATTAGACATCCAAACCCAGGATCTCAATCCTTGTACAGCAAGCAGTTTTCCAATCACCATTTCCCTAGCCCCAGTTCCTTTCTCTAATTTTAATATTTGTTAGACATTTTAAGTGTCTTTTTTAATGTTTTAAATGCAACTTTTAGAAAATTTTATACCAGTATGTCTGAACAACATAGACTAATTGGTGCTAACCAAAGAGCCAATAAAATTACAGCCTAAACCAAAGAAGCCCACCGTATCTTAAGTAAATGTTAATTCAATTAAAAAGTATTAAAATGATTTATCAGCTATTGCAGTTACGATTCAATTTGGCTGAACTCAATAAGGTCCAGGATTATAGTGCCTCAAGCAAGCTATCTGTCTTTCGATCAGCATCTTTAAGTAAGGACGTCAAAGCTGGTTTGAGAGCATTGGTCAATGAATGCCTAATGGAACCAGATTGGCAGCACTATCATGGAAATCTTGGAAAGCTGTCAGGTCTCAAAGCCAGGTGTGTGTAAGTATTGCTGGGTGGGAAAAAAATCTTTGTAGATGTTTAAGTGAAGATTTTTGAGAAACGGGGGTTATTTCAGATTATTTGGTGGATTTTAAATGCTTAACTTTATTAAGTGAAAGCAGACCAAATGTAACATACACGTGAAGGGCTTGGGACCATGACTCAGGGGTAGAACGTGTGCCTAGCACGCCCAAGGCCTTGAATTCCATCCCTAGCCCTGCAGAACAATATCCATTGAAGGTGCATAGGAAAATGCTAGGAAGAATCTCTCATCTCTTTATGTTTGCTTCCTCTTCTCTCTTTTCCTTTCCTTTCTTACTCTTCTCTTTTTTCCTTCTTTTTTTGTCTTTGGAAATCCAGGAATCCCATTCTAAATTCTGATTTGTTCTCTGAATTCAAGAAATGGTCCCTCCCAAAGCCCCAGGGAAGATTGTGGCTGTGCACACATTCGTTGTATCTCAGAAGCCCTGATTTTAGACTTTTTGTCTTCAGAGCTGTGAGATAAATCATTTTTATGACACAAACTTTTCTTTGGACAATTTCATGCGTAGATATAAGGCATTCTAATTACTCTCGCCCTCACCCTCTCTTCCCTCCTTCCTACCTTTGTCCATTCCCACCCTTCTTACAAATTCCTTTCCCAAATTTATAACTTTTGGTTTGGTTTTACATTCACTGAGTTTAACAAAGGCCATCAGTATGACCATGGATATGAAACATATCCACTGGGTCCTAGTAGGCTCACCCGTAGGTATACAACTGAAGACAATGATTTCCCATTTCTCAGAATCCACCAGTATCTAATAGTCTTGTGGGTAAGAGTAGGACCCTGTCAGTCCCTCCCCAACCTGTGAAGCACTTTAGACAGGGCCACTCTTATGAAGGCCAGTGCAGGAAATCACGGCTATGGGACATGTGTGATTGCAATAGTTGTCCTGTCTGGAGAGCAGCTTTATACTCTTCCTCTTGCATTCCTCCTCACCTCTTCTTCTGAGTTCTTGCTGAACATTACAGGAGATGGTATACATGTTTTGTTTGGGGCTGAGCTTTCAACTGTCTCCTTTCTCAGCACCTGGAGCAGCCAAAATTGTTCTTACTGCTACAAGCCTCAAGTCTGGCAACATGATTTCAAGTGCTGGGACACACATATTGTAGTGCTGTACTTGGGTTCAGGGTTGAATACTTAGGCTTGAGTGACCTCTCAAGGCACTCATCCCTGAAGAACACTATCCTCCAACTTCCATTGACTGCCTATAGCTCTTCAACTAGGAGTGGGACCATGTGGTCCTTTCACTGTGCATAGTGGCATATCAACTGGTATGGTATGACGCAGGTCTTGTATAGGCAACTGTATTGCTGAGAGTTCATGGGGGCAGCGTATCTGTCATGTACAGGAGACACTACATTGTAGCCGTGCTACTTGTCCTCTGGCTCCCACAATCTTTCCATCCCTTCTTCTCCAGTGTTTCCTGAGCCTTGGGTGTAGGGATTATATTATAGATATCTTATACATGGGCTGGGCTCTCCCCACAGTGACTTGTTCTCTGCACTTTGACTGGTTGCAGTTTTCTGCACCGTCCTCCATCTGCTACAAATAGACAATTCTTTGATGAGGGGTGAGAACCTCACTTATCTATGTGTGTAAGAATAAGTACTTAGAAGACAATTGGCCATTATATTAATTTAGAAATATGGTAGGTTTCCCTCAAGGGTCTCTGACCTCTCCAGCCACATTTCTAAATGACAATTATTTTAGCTATACCGATACGTTGGCAGAAAATCATATTGCCTTGAGGTTTTTAAGAGTAATTATCCAGGACAAAACCTTCAATTGGTTGAAAGCTGATAGATTCATCACAAGGAAGCCATTTTCTTTATTAGAAATTCTGCACACAATTGTTCCATTAGTCCCCAAAACATATGTTTATTCCTATTTTGACATTTATATTGTTTAATTTAAATTAATATGGTTTAACCTTATTAATGTTCCCATTGTAATGGCCCTTTCTTTTTGTGCTTTTGTTTAGAATACATTTTAGTTGTAAGCATAAGAAATGTGTCTTAGTTGTTTCCTTTGTGACAGAAGTTTGGAACATTTATTGTAATTATTAGGTATAATGTGAATATTTATTGATTTATTACTGTTCCCATTATAAAGTTTAAACTTTGTAGTTCTAAATAAATTGTAAGGACAAGAATAACTTGAAGAATTTAGCCACCTACTTTCCAAGTTACAATACACGGATTTTATTTGACCTTAAGCAAAACTGATTAATTATTAATATTTGATGTCCTGAAGGGAAAAAAAGACCAGACAAAAGGACTATTTATTGGGTCTTGCTGCAGACTTTCCTATATGTTACTGTTTTTACTGCTCTAACCAGCCTGACTCTTGGCATTCTAATTAATATCACTGTTGAGATGAAAACTTTGAAAGGCAAAGATTTAAATTCTTTGCCCAGAGTCTTAAAGCATTAACTCCCAGAAGTTGACTTAAACCTACCGATATGCAACCAGAACGCTCGTAAAAACTGCTTTTGTCAAGGACCTCGCCAACTTGCATTTTCCCTTCATCTGCTGCTATCTTTCTCTGTCAGTTTGTTGTATTTGGCAAAACTGGCCAGTCTTTCTTCTTGAACTACTTTGTTTTCTTGAGTTTGTAACGGGGATGCCGGGGCTCTTTTCAGTCTCATTTGCTCCCTGTTCTCTTCCTTGGACCTCTTGATGTTAAAGTGAGTTCACAGTAGTTGTAAGGCCTCTCTGCAGTTTTTCATTTTTCCCTATAGGATCCCATGTAATACTTCTGTGGCTGTAAATGCTCTCTCTTTTCCAATGACTCTGACCCTAACCTCTCTACTAAGTCTAGAATGTCCAACTCTGTATTTGATAAGTCTACTTGGACATATAATAGACATCCCAAGTTTATCATAGATAGTAACAAAATTTAGTTTTATCATCTAATATGCACCTACCTCAATAGTCACTACTTCATGAATGTGACCACTGTCTACCCAGGTGTTCAAAGCCAAAGCCTAGAATCATTTTAATTGTTCTTCTCGTCTCCAGCCCCAGAGGCAGTCTTGGCCCCATCTGTTTATGTCAATCGTCACCTTTCTATCTCCACTGCTACAAACCTATTCCAAAACAAAATGACTGCCAAGCATAAGAACATAAACTACTGCCACTCTTAAGCTTTGAAATCCTCTACCCAGTTACCAGACTAATTTGATGTATCAAATAATATTACATTATAATCCTGATTACCTTTGATTACCTTCTAGCCCACCCAAAATAAAAATCCAAATCAGCAATACCTTTTAATGCCTCCTCTGACTTTATTAAAAACACACTACATCTCCTGATAATTTCTGTGATTGCTGTACTGTATCCATTTCTGATGCACAGTCATACACACCACTACCATAGAGCACCCTCTACTTTTCCTTTCTCTACCTGTAATAATTATTTCTAAGTTCTTTCCTCCTGTGATCTCTTTTGCCAGTGAAATCTTAACTTAGATAACATCTTGGAGCATACTTCTTTGACCTCTGTTTTAGTTTCTTATCTCAGTCCCTTTTTATTATTTATATGTTTCATTGCTAATTCTCCCCTCTCCCATTTTGACATTTAAGCAACTGGCAAAGATATTTATTATATTCATTGGCTTTCATGAAATATTGTCATCGTGGGTCATGAAACTTACCCCATTTCTGCCTTGATGATTTGTAAATGTAGTCTCTTATTTGTTTACAATTATTTTCTCAACACTCTGTGTGTGTGTGTGTGTGTGTGTGTGTGTGTGCGCGCACACACACTGTGGGGTGTCTTTCTGTATGCTGTGAATAGGTTTGGCTCCCATTGGATAATAAATAAAGCTGTTTTGGCCTATGGCAAGAATGCTTATGGTCAGGAGGGAAATCCAAGCAGAGATACAGAGAGAAAATGGCAGAGTAGAGAGAGACACCAATCAGCTGTCCAAGGAGCAACATGTAATGGGACGCAGGTGAAGCCACAGAACACGTGGCGTTACATAGAGTAATAGTAATGGTTTGAGTTAAGTTATATGAGCTAGCTAGCAAGAAGCAAGAAGCCATAGGCCATACAGTTTATAATTAACATAAGCTTCTATGTAATTATTTTATAAGCAACTGTGGGACCATGGGTGGGAGAGTTTTAACCAGACTGCTGGGCAAGGCAAGACCAGAGAAACTTTCAACTTCATTTGGTGCCCAATGTGGGGCAAGCTTTAAAAAAAAGATTCTAAAATGGAGCTAAAAACAGATTCCTTATTATGTTTCTCAGGCAAACCATGAAACAGAGATGCCGCAGTGTGTAGACTTGACCTGCAGCATGATGGATTCCTGCAGCATGATGGATTCCCGCAGCACTACACAGAAGTGTCTCCAAGCTGTGCAGCACACTACATGGTGGATTTATCTTTTGATAGTACAGACAAAATGAATGTTTCTGGGCTACATGCTGATTGATGGAGGCATACACCAACTGCTTCTGAGAGTTGATAATGAGCATGTCTCCCAGAGCTAGTGGTAAATGTACTTCTGCCATGTTTGGAAGCTGAGAGGGGTGAAGTCAGCAGCTAGGGATGCCATGCAGCTTAGCAATTTAAAATCTCTCCTGGTCAGAGAAGGATTATAGATACACAATGGGACAGATCCCAATAGAATAAACCTCTAAACCGTTTACAATGTATGTAGACTTGAGAGAGAAAAGAGAAAGGATATAGATCATTATAAAAATAAAAAAGTCTTAAAAAATAAAATAATATATAAAAAATACAATAAGCCACATAAAATGGAAATTATACAAAGAGTCTGGATTATGCTGTCTTTGGGATTTTTAACTGGAAAGAGATATTTGATTTTAAAGGCAGAAGAGTTAAACCTACACACACACACACACACACACACACACACACACACACACACACACATATATATAGTATTTTGACTTCAAAATTTGGGTCTAAGGACATGTTGCTTTGGAAAGGAGGCTCTGCTTTTGTTTCCACAGGAAGCAAGAGGCTATAGATGGATCAGATTTGATCAAGCAAGATCTCCTGAACCTTGACAGATGGTATCTATCAACAAATGTTATAGCAGGTCTTCCCAGGACTTGACCATTATCTTGAATTTTCTCAGGATCCCCATAAGATTAACAGTGCCCCTAATCAGCAGGAAGTAGCCTAGAGGACTATGCCCATATTCCCCCACAAAAATGGATTATGGATGTTTGTCTTTGTTAAGGGGTTTGGTTACAAATTATTATTGGTCATAGTCAATCTCTTTCTAAAAGAAGAAAGGGGGATATGATATAAAACTCTAGGATGTAGATATGATAAAAGGGTAGACTATTGAATCTACTTTTAAAAAGCAACAACTCATTTGAAATATTTTACATTGCAATATATTTTAATTTATTGATATAAATTTAAATTTGTTATACTGTATGTATATTTCTACTATTGTTTAAGGTACTATGTTTATGCAATTCATTTAAAATTGTGATGTATAATTAAGAAATACAAATTAATAATTAGTCATCTATGATAATTAAACTTATAGTCATGTTAGTTAAGTTTTATAGGTATACATAGATATATTTCAATTAGGTAGGTAATCTTCAAACACTTCAAAGACCTACAGAGTATGGCATTTAAAATATTTTAAGAACTTAAACTTTTCTGGACAGTGAGACATGTCTGCTCCTGGCAACACCAATTACTTCAAAGAGGATGATGGGCATCAAAAAAAACTCATTATGAGTTTGCTTTCTTTGTGGCAAAAGTTAGCCACTGGGGGAAAAAAATGCCCTTGCCTCGACTACTTAACAGGATGCTGTATAAACTGGACAAGCAGGACTCATAGGAAGGTGACCACTAAACTTTGCAAGGCAAGATGGTCCTTCAGGTTTCTGCTTTGCAGAAGAAACTGCCAGACATTCTACAGGACATGGGGAGAAGTGACTAACAAACTTTTCCAGAATGGGCAGAACAGGCCTTAAAATTTCCTGCTTTACTGAAAGTTATGCCAGAGACTCTAGGCCTATAGGCTGAAGATAGATGCCCCAATGTTACAGAGAAACTTTGAATGACTGTCCAGGCAGCCAGATGTCTCTGTCATTTCTAGAATTATGGAAGTTGCTTGCAATGCACTTCCTGTTTACTCAGGTAATATTCTATCCTTGTGGGGTCTTGGATGGAGTTAAAGTTTAGATAGTAATAATTATAGTTTTCTTTAGTCATGATAAAAGGTAAATTAGATATAAAATTTTAGACTCACAAAAATATTATAGATGATAGAATATTCTCTTTAATTTTGCCAAATACAAATAGACTAGATATTATAACTGTAATTTTTGCTTGATAACTTTTGTTATATATAATTTTACTTTGTCAAAGTTAAAACCTTCCTTTTTGTTTAGACAGAAAAGGGGAAGTGCTGTGGGATGTCTTTCTATATGCTGTGAATATGCATGGCTCCCATTGGATAACAAATAAGGCTGTTTTGGACTATGACAATAAAGCTTACAGCCACACAGGAAATCTAACCTGTCATCCAAGGAGCAACAGGTAATGGGACACAGGTAAAACCACAGGACACATGGTGATACACAGAGTAATAGTAATGGTTTGAGTTAAGTTATATAAGCTAGCTAGCAAGAAGCCATAGACCACACAATTTGTAATTAAGATAAACCTCTGTGTAATTATTTTATAAGCTGCTGCTGGACTGTGGAGGGGAGAGTTTTGTCCAGACTGCTGGGCAAGGCAGAACCAGAGAAACTTTCAAGTACG
Source organism: Peromyscus nudipes (assembly GCA_902168325.1). Lineage (NCBI taxonomy): Eukaryota > Metazoa > Chordata > Mammalia > Rodentia > Cricetidae > Peromyscus > Peromyscus nudipes. Next base: position 39,180 of record CABHPH010081366.1, on the reverse strand, counting down.
TGTGTGTGTGTGTGTGTGTGTGTGTGTGTGTGTGTGTGTGTGTGTGTTCAGGCCAGACTGGGACCCAAGAGTCCACTTGTCTCTGATCCTACTCTACTAGGGTTATATATTCTTATAACCACACCTGGATTTTTTTTTTTTTACATGAGTGCTAGAGGTCTGAACTCAAAACCCAATGTTTGCATAACAGCCACTTTACCAACTGAGCCATGTCTCTGGCCCTGTTTTCTGAACATTTAAAACAGTGATTATTTGGCACTCAACAAGACTGTGGAACACATAAAAGAATCAGTGAGCTCATACTCTTTCTTGGACAGGTTAGTGTGTGCCATTTGTGGGTTTATGTCACAGTTTTTCCTCCCTAAAAGCTGATGAAACTATATTAAAAATAATAAGCATTGTTTATAAATGACAATAATATTCACCTAGCTATAAAAAGTGATATTTTCTTCATTAGTTGACATTTTTAAAAATAAAATCTTATTTATGTCCCATTGAATTGACCTTCATTAACTCTATCCCATTTCATAGTCTCTTGGTCCTCATCATCACTATTTCTCTTCTGGAGCCCAAGGAGATGCATTTAAATTTATTTCATGGCTCTCAGTCTTGGTTCTGCTGAAACTCATTTTTTTAAACAGTCATTACTTTTCTAAGATTCAAATTAAGTAACATTACTCTCCTTTATTGCTTCTTATCATTTTCAAAGTGACATTCACCAGTCTTTCAGATTCTTCAAGACTTACTATGTCAACCTTCTTTTTATCATTTTCATTCCATACTCCAGAACCTGACATATTAGCTGTTACAAACTTTTTTTCAGAACTCCCAGAATGCAGTGGTGTATTGTCTAGATTAGATTGGCCTGTGGGCATGTCTGTGAGAGATTACTTTGATTACATTAATTGAGGTAGGAACTCCTGCCCATTGTGGGTGGCACCAAGGAAGGAAGGATTTTGAATTGTTTGAGAGGGGAGAAGACAAGTTTAACATTAACATACATTCATTAATTCATTGCTCTCTGCTCTTGACTGTGTATATAATAATGATTGTGATGTGACTATCTGCTTCATGTTCCTGCCACCTTGATTTACCTACAATGATAGACTGTGTTTTAGTTAGAGTTTCTATTGCTGTGAAAACACACCATGATCATAGTAACCCTTATAAAGGAAAACATTTCACTGGGGGTGGTTTACATTTTCAGAGGTTTAGTCCATTATCATCATGGCAAGACATGGTGGCCTGCAGGCAGGCATGGTGCTGGAGAGGTAGCTGAGGGTTCTACATCTTGACTTGTAGACAAAACAGGAAGTGGTCTGAGACATTGTGTGGTATCTTGAACATCTATGAGACCTCAAAGCCTGCCTCCACAGTGACACACTTCCTCCAGCAAGACCACACTTACTCCAACAAGGCCACACCTCCTAAAACTGCCACTCCCTTTGGGGGACATTTATTTTCAAACCAGAGACTGAAACCCGAAATTGTGCACCAAAATAACCCCTTTCTTCTCCTCTCCTCTCAAGTTGCTTTTGTCAGAGCTTTATAATAGCAACAGGAAATCAAAATAAGATAACAATCATTAATCAAACAGGAAAGTTGCTGTCACTAGATTCTGAATATACTACAGCCTTCATCTTGGACTTGCCAGTGTCCACAAGCAATAAATCTTTTATTTCTAGGACAACCATTAATTTTCTATAGCAGCCCGAGAATACTAAGTTTACAATCAAGGTTAGCCAAGTTAATAATCATTAGGTGAGTAATAAATGAAAATATTCTCAAATATACTTTGAAAATATTTCTTGGATCAATCCTTCCTCTCTCTTCTTATTAGAATTTCTCATTTCAGTATTCAAGCCTTATGAAAGAAAGCCTTATAATGGTGCCAGAATCTTTCTTTTAGTAGGCATTTCTCTTCTCACTGAAAAGAACACATATGTATATACCCCACTCATTCCTCTGCCTTTGTCATGAATACACTAAACCATACGCTGTAAAACATTGTCAATTGTATATTACGTCCTCTATTAGCACCTTCTTGTAATTTACTTTGGCAGTAAAGTTTGTTTTTTTCACTAATTCATATTATATTCATGTATTTCATTCATAAAATGCTTCTTTCCTGCTCTGAGATTTGAAATTCTTCAACTGAACCTTTTAGCATTTGTTGCATGTGTCAAATTCTGCTGTTCATGAATAGCCAATATGAATTGTATTCAACTGAATTAGGTAATTCTTTGTAGAAGAAAGTATATTTTAAATGTCTTCATAATTAAGAACATAGTGGGTGGTTAATAACTACTTAGTAATTGATCACATGCTATTTTTTAGAATTGATTATTAATATAATTGTGGAAATATTAAACAAAAGTAGAATTGGATACTCAGCCATTAAAATATCCTATGTTATAGTAGGTCCCTGCTGATTTCTATATTTTGTTTTAAGATATACCTTATGCTCATCTTTGAGTGTCCACCTATGTGCTTGACTAGAATCTTATGGTGTTAGGATGTTATGATGTAAGGCTTTAGAATAAAGTTTAAACATTTGGTATAATGTTTAAAAAATTGTGGGTACCTATTAACTGGATTATCACAATGATTTAGTTGCATTCTAGCTGGAAAATTCAAGCAAGTTCCTGAATTTCAAAGCCTTGACTTCCTCATTTATAAAGTAGAGGTAATGGTAGGATTTTGTTCATTTGTAGGAAAACTGGGAAAATTAAAAGATATTGAGCATCTAAAATATTGAGCACACATATAGTGGTGCTGAGGGCCTTGCACATACTAGGTAAGACTTCTACTACTGAGTGACATCCCCAGCCCTTATCCTTTTGAGATAGGATCACACTGAGTACTCAAATTGGCCTTGAGCTCACGCTGTTATTCAGGCTAGCCCCAAACTTGTCATCCTCCTACTTTTATCTCTCCCATGCTGTGATTATAGCCATGTACTACCGTGGCTAGCTAATAAACAATTTTGTTTTAAAAGCTAAGTTCAAACATGTAGAGTTATCTATAGGGCGACATATTTAGGTATGTCAAATGTATTATCACAGGTCTCAAGTTAATGGAGAATTATACAGATGTTCTGGTAATTAATTACATCTTCTGATTTCTCTATTCCTTTGCACTCTACTACATTCTGGGGTCTTGGATCTATGTTCTGTTTCATCTTCTTATAGGTATATAAAGCTCTGAGAACTCTAAAGAAAAAGATCAGAAAAATTCATCCCATTATACCCAGTTCCTTTGTTCATAAAGGGGCCTATAAGTAATCCTTTTCATGCCATTTGTACAAGTTTTATTCAAAACTACCTTGAATTTGAGTTACATTCATCTGTTCAGAAATGTTGATATTTGAGTAGTCTTGCTTTGTCTTACTATTTTTATTAGTCTTTTAATTATAACTGCTACATACTTCTCTTTCTCAAAATAGATCCTATGTGTAACTAGCTCAATTTCTATTTGTATTTGTATGATTGAAAGTAAAAATTCTTTATTATCTAGAGTTTCCAAGGTTGGGGGGAAGGTTTCCTGCAATAACCTTTCAACCGAATTTTGAAAGTAATACCCCATTATAAATCAGAAGGACATTTCTTATGTTTGCCTGAATGTTCCACTGTAAACAATGATTCTTTTGGCTCATTTATAATCATAGATCTTTCTAGAGTAAGAAAAATGATCCCAGAGGGAGAACTATTAATAAATAAATCAACCTCTGTGTCTGTGTAAGAAACGATATCAATTCATTCTTTCTTTCTTTCTTTTTTCATTATTTCAAATACTGTGTAAATGAGGAAATAGTGCCAAGGATCTATTAGTAGTAGTTATTTCCTGATTGCAGCGGGAAGCATCCTGTATGTTTAAATAAATATTGTTAACGCTGACCTCTTGCGGGGCCAAGACTGATAAGTCAATTGTTTGACCTACATGAAGTACACACAGTATACACGGAGTGGAGTGTAACAGGAAAACAGGACACAATAAATCAGAAATTAGAGCACTGATTGTTGTAGCTAATTACATCAGGCTTCTGCTTAATTTCTCACTCTGTCATTCTAACCTGATTTTCTTGCCAACAGACTTTGCAAATTGCTGGTGTCACGTACGTTCAGCAAATAATAATCCCTCGTTACTGTGACTGACAAATGAATGAGCAGGAGGAGATAGTTTATTATGCAAGGATGAAGCGAGACATTCACCAGATACCTGCCTGGATGCTTTGGTAATTCAGTTACCTAGCTGGGCTGCCTGATGCCTTTCTCCAGGAGCAGAGATTTTGGCATCAAGACAGCATAATTAGATCTGTGGTTTGGTTTGATGATAATTCTGAGCATGAAGAAGGGATGGTACTGGATGAGGAAGAGAGGGGATGGCACTCCCTTGGACAAAGAAAGAGCTGAAGTGGTAACTTGGCTCTTTATGTCAAAGATGAACATAATGTGCTTAGTGCAAGGAAGATTAGTCAGCACATTACTGAGTCCTAATCTTGTGTCCACATGGTGAGCTAACTCAGTATCTTCTGCTCATTATGACTTGATTGTTGAAATTGAAAACTATGTCTATTAAGAAATAATGGTAAGAATAAGATGCTCTTATTAAAAATTAATTATTCCCAGATTATTTGTTTGCAAGTAAATAGTGCATATCAGTTCATTTTGCTACGATGCTAGTCTTGAAATTATTTTCTCTAGCCTCAGATCCTTCCTTTTGCTATTGTATAAAACTTACATGATTTTCATACTTCAAACAATTTTACTATAGGTTTTGGAGATAGAACGTGGAAATTTTAATGGAAGACGAATTCATATATGTGTTATTTAATATACTTTCATATTCTGAGAACCTATTTATTTATTTATTTATTTATTTATTTATTTATTCATTCATTCATTTATTTATTTATTTATTTATTCTGAGCTGAGGACCAAACCCAGGTCCTTGTACTTGCTAGGCAGGTGCTCTACCACTGAGCTAAATCCCCAACCCTTATTTTAAAATGTTTTATTTCATTAAAAAGTTCACATGGAAAGCCAGCATTCAATCACAAAATGAGACTGGTCATTCACATTCTATTGTAGAATATATGTAGTGCACAGTCTTCAATATTAAACATACTATTTTAACTGCAGTCTAAGTTCTGGGTGTTATATTAGACTTGAAAATATAAGATACTTGACACATTTAAGATTATCAAGTATATTTTCTACCTCTTCGTATTGTTTCCCAAATAAAATATGTTATATACCTGTATGAAGGGGTTACAATGAAATCCACTTCTTTTTACCATCTATATTTGCTAATAAAAAAATAATCAGATTATCTAATGAATGAGTAGGTTGAGATCTAGCTACAGGTTCACGCAGCCTGTTTACTATTTCTTTGGTGGTTAATAAAAATCCTATTAGCCTAATCAACTGAAGGTAACATCTTGGCAGTTTATGAGGATATGAACTGCGTCTTGGTACAAAATCAAACTTACTCCACCCTCTCACTTCCCATGATCTCTGTTTTTTTTTGTTTTTTGTTATTTTTTGTTTGTTTGTTTTTACCACTTCTTTGTCTTGGTGTTTTTAGTCAGTAAAAGAGAAAATGGTGCAAAGAGACCACAATAGAACCATTTCCACATTACAAATGATGTGGCGCACTCTAGGCCCTATTTTTGGAAACTACTGTTCTACTCGGCAAAGCCAAAAGTAAGATTTAACTATATATTTAAATATGTGGTACTACCTAATGTTCCAATGATGAAAGCTGGAATACAAGCTGATTAAGAGTCCAGAAACTGGGCCAAAACCTCAACCTCAGCAGAATGGTTCTGTCACTGTTATTGGCAGACAGAGGTGGGAGAAGAATTCATTTCTCTGTTTTTAAACAAATGTCGAGGTGTTTGCTTCTTTGAATCCCACGCTAGATTTTCAAAAGATCTCAATTGTATTTTTTTTGTTTTTCCTGTGTTTTTAGGTGAATTTTAGAGGTAAATATTAAGCACCCATTGTCTGTGTTTCTTGTGCTACTGTGTGTCCCATGCACAGGAAAAAAATGCTAAAATAGGAAAAGCATATCAGTAAGACGTTACTTCCAGGCATTAAGGAGGAATCAGATATTCATAAAACAAGCATTGCAAACAACATAATATTCTACGTAACCCTGTGTGCTATTGACCGTTAGAGCTATGATATTTCAAGAGACCAGAATTTTCAGAGACGATGAAGTGGAGATAATTGGAAATGAACTGATGAGAGCGATTCCTGTTCGGATATCTGGAGAGCAAGGTAAAAACGTTTAAGTAAAGAAAATCGATTGAGAGAAGCAGGGAAAGCATGCAAAACTGAAGAGATGAGGAGAAAGAGACAGCAGGAGGGAAATGTGGATGGAGAGAGCAGGGGAAGCCCACACTGAGACCTGCAGGGGACTCATCGTGCTGTTGGAAAAATAAACTCCCAGTGACTCCTGGGCTGGGGATTAACGAGTGGGGAAAAGATCAGAGAGAGGAAAGGCTGAGGCTCCTACATCGAGCGAGGGGAGTATAAAATAATCCAAATTTAATATGAGTAGAATTTAGACTAAGGGTGACACCAAGAGAGAAAAGGAAACCAGAAATTCGAGAGCAGAGATTGGCAGACTTGATGAGCTCCCATGGAGAGGGCAAAGGAGACAGGTGGGGAAGGTTTGAGTGAAGGAGGGCAGATTTGCTACTTGGAAGAATTCTGTGTCTTGACTGTAGCAAGAATGGAGATCTTGACTGCATTTAATGGTGAGGGCCCTGCCATCCCAGCTGTTTAAGACACTGAGACAGGAGGATGACAAAGTTAAAGCCAGTCTGGACAGCTTAGCAAGATTCTCTCAAAAAATAAAGTTTAAATGAAAAGATGGGTCTACAGCTCCATGGTAGGGTGCTTATCTGGCATGAATAAGGCCCCAAGGTTCAATCCCCAGTCCCCTTCCCAAGAGATAAAGGAAATTTTGTAAGAAAAAGTACTTCTATGTGAAGATAAGTTATCTATTTCCAGAAAGACAAAGGACAGAGGTCTTTCTTGTCCAAATTGCTGTACGTCATCCAGATGCCCCTTCCTTGCTAGCTGCAGCTCACGTTGACACAGCTCGTGCAGTTCACATCACATAGACTTATCTAAAGACGGCGAATGTGGCAGCTGTGCAAAATGTGTCCAGACCACAGGAGAACACAGGGTAGGTGACAGGCAATAGAGTAGTAGCCAAAGCCATTCTGTTGGTAACAAAGGTAGCAAGGGTGGGTGCAAGAAAGGGTACACACAACCAGAAAGTCTCAACAAAAAAGAACTATGTTGTAGAACCACTAGTTTCTGGTGGTGCCGTCTTGCTCCTTATGTTGTTGAATGCATTCTTACACTGCCATCTACCCATCTCTTCTTCCAATCTGTGAAGGTAGGGCCTGCGGTCCTTCTTAGGGGTTCTCTCGCCCTCCACTTGGTACAGGTGGGGCAAAACTCCTAGCAATAATGGATAGGTTGCCTGAACTTAACTTCCCCTATAACCAATTGGGTGACTACCCTAATTATCACCATAGAACCTACATCCAGTAACTGATGGAAGCAGATGCAGAGATCCCCAACCAAGCACTGGGCTGAGCTCCTAGACTTTAGTTGAAGAGAGGGAGGAAGGATCATAGGAGCAAGTGAGGTCAAGATCATGATGGGGAAAACCACAGAGACAGCTGACCTAAGCTGGTGGGAGCTCATGGACTCTGGCCTGTCAGCTGGGGGACATGCATGGGACCAAACTAGGCCCTCTGAATGTGGGTGACAGTTATGTGGCTAGATCTGT
>CABHPH010081366.1:0-30965 GCA_902168325.1 Peromyscus nudipes | reverse complement strand
GGCTTGGTCCTGCCTCAACTTAGTATGCCAGACTTTGTTGACTCCCCAAGGGAGGCATTATCCTCTCTGAGGAGTAGATGGGGGTTGGGATTGGAAGAAGTAGGGGAAGGGAGAAGGGGAGGGAGGGAGAAACGGAATTGGTATGGAACATGAGGGAACAGGATGGTCGAGCTGGAGCAGGGACAGAGTGGGAAAGCAGTGAGGAAGATACCATGATGGAGGGAGACGCCATGGGGATGGGGAGAGGCCACGTGCTGGAGAGGTTCCCAGGAATCCCCAAGGATAACACCAGCTTAGACTGCTAGCAGTAGTGAAGAAGATGCCTGAACTCGCTCACCCCAGTAATCAGATCGGTGACTACCCTAACGGTCATCATAGAGCCTTCATCCAGTAACTGATGGAAGCAGATGCAGAGATCCATCCGCAGCCAAGCACCAGGCTGAGCTCCAGGAGTCCAGTCAAAGAGAGAAGAGAGAGTCTATGAATAAGGGGCATGGAAATCATGATGGAGAAACCCACAGAGACAACCAAACCAACCTAGTGGGAACTCATGAACTTTAGACCAACAACTGTGGAGCCTCCATGGGACTGCACTAGGCCCTCTGCATAAGAGAGACAGTTGTGTAGCTTGATCTGCTTAAGGAACCCCTGGCAGTAGGATCAGGATCCATCCCTGGTGCATGAGCCGGCTTTTTGAAGACCACTACCTATGGCGGGACACCTTTCACAGTCTTGATGCAGAGGGAAGTGCTTGGAACTGCCTCTACTGAATGTACCAGGCTCTGCTAACTCCCCATGGGAGACCTTGCCTTGTTGGAGGAAGGAATGGGGGGTGGGTTGTGGGGAGAAGGTGGAAGGGGTGGGAGGAGAGAGGAGATGGGCATCTGTGATTGGTATGTAAAATGAATAAAAAATTTTTAATAAAAAAGAAAAAAGTTAAAAAACATAAAATTAAAAAAAAGAACTCTGGATAGATAAATACAATCTGTTCAGTCTGTATGATGTTACTTGTACATATGTTTTCAGGGCTGCACACTGGGTAACTGATTGGTGTGCTCTTCCCTGGGGAGGACTATTTGTCCCACTCAGCATTCCTTAGTTGCCTGTAGTTCTTTGTGTAGACTTGAAGTCTCCTGAGCTTTCTCCCTTCTCAGTTAGCATGTCTATTGGCATCTTCCTTGCTTAGGTCATGTTGGTGAGACTGTGGGCATAGTTTTTGAATTTCTAATTACATTATAATTGAAAAGATATTTCATTTCATTTTTTTTCATTTTTTTTCTTTAAAAGTTTTTCATACAATATATTTTGACCATGCTTTCTCCTCTCCCAACTCCGCCCAGATGCTATGTTCTTTTTATCTCTTTAAAAAAAATGCAAGTCACAAAAACAAAAACCAGTAAAACAAAGCAAAAAGTCACCCCCTCAAAAAAAAAAAAAAAAAAAAAAGCAAAGCAAGGAGTTTGTTTTGTGTTCTCTAACTACTCCTAGGCATAGCCCCAGAATGTGGTTCATATACCCAGTGATACTTCCTCGGAGAAAACTGAACAGAATTCCGCCCTTGCAAATGGAAGAAGGTTTCCTAGTCCCCTTTCCTCCTCATCAATTCTACTAAGCTATGCTCTGAAATGCTTACCAGGCCCCTGGTCCTTTCACCTGCCCCACTGGGAAGGGACATCTTCTGCCAGTTGCTGAGTGCACAACTGACTTGCTTCCCACTCCGCATGCATTCCAGCTTCTGACCTTGTCCTCATTCTCTACCTATTGGCTTTGCAACTTCTGCCTTGAATAAAAGGCAGGAAAGAGTCTAGAAGAGTAGGTCTAGAATTCCATTTTCTCCCATTTTTCTCACACCCAACCCACTACAGAGGGGGATCCTAAAGGCAGATGCTTTTCACTTTCTGCTTTTACTGACTTCAGCTCATTACTAGATGACTTGAAGCTAATATCAGTGTGAGTACACACTTGCACTCTTTGCACACATTACCATCTACTTGTAGCAAGCTTAAGGTGTGATTGTAAACCACAGGTCTCCCTAATTCCCTGTGAGGCTGGGAGATTCTTCTGTTCTTATTCAGCATAGTTTATTTAGCCTACACACTGCTTGTAGCAGGACCCTGAAGACTCACATCACCCCCAAGAGCAACTCAACCACTCACTGAAATAGGAATGTACCTCCCAATGGAACCAAGATAAAATTGGGGGCTGACTTTGTAAAATGGACCAATTAGAGTTTAAGGACCTCAAGGCACAATTAATACTTGAGACAAGTCATGAAGCTACTTTCATTTCTGCCTTTGTTTAAGTTCCATTAACATCTAGTATTTAACAGAATCCACGTAGAGATCAACGCATCAGAGGACTCTCTGGTTTTCAGTCCTGATTAGGCAAGGTTACCTCAAACCAGGTAAATCTTAGTAGGAACACTTTCTCTTTGCCAAGAATTTAAACTATTATTCCTCCATGCGATCTCTTCTCTCAAATTGTTTGCTATAAGTGGGATGAACTATAATCTTTCAAAAAAGTTTTTATTTTAATCTCAATTTCTAGAATGCTTAAATTTAAAATTAAATTTAAAAAACTTAGAAGTGTAATAACTAGAATCTGTGGTTCAACTGTGGATTATTCATCTATCCATCCCATCAACTTCCCTAATACCTCTTGGCTTTCTCCCATTTGCGTACTATTTAAGTAAAAGCTGTGCACATAGGCTTAAATGAAAGCCTTCACTTTTGTTTACTATCAGGTTGTTACATACAACTTCTAAATGGACTTTCTGAAGCTATCACATGATCACCCTCTGAAGAGCATAAAACAGCAGTCTGCGGTCATCCTTGCTGCTCCAGGCTCCACACTACTCATTCCCCTCATCTTTCTTTTTTTTTTTTTTTTGTGGTTTTTCGAGACAGGGTTTCTCTGTGTAGCTTTTCGCCTTTCCTGGAGCTCACTTGGTAGCCCAGGCTGGCCTCGAACTCACAGAGATCCGCCTGGCTCTGCCTCCCGAGTGCTGGGATTAAAGGCGTGCGCCACCAACGCCCGGCTCCCCTCATCTTTCTTACTAATGCATTTCCACCTACAAGGTCATTTTCCCAAGCTTCTCTTAATGTGACAAATGCCATGTGTTGCAATTCTAGACAATGATTGTAATTACAACACCCATAATAAGGCATCTTAAAAGTTATTTTAAAAGAGGCAAGCAATTTTTCTCTGTTTCTTTTTCATGCCAAGATCAGAGATAAATTGGTAGCAGTAGAGCAGTTGTCTTGAGGCTGGGGGTGAGCAGACAAGATCTCATGCTGAGAGAAACTGGAAAGAAAGAAGAAGGCATTGTAGCATCAACACACCATTCCTCCGAAAGATGAAACACATGGTACAATCAAACCATTCAAGATTGACAGAGTCTTAGAAAGGATCTTTCAGATGTGGTAGAAAGTAATTATGCATGTATTTATATGGAAGTAATAAACTGGTTCCTAGAATAAGGTATTTATTGAGCACTTATGAGATATCAAGAACTTGCTTTTATGCCAACTTGTTTAATCTTTACACCAACACCAGCTGTCAAATGCTAAAACCTGCCTTTGTGAAAAAAAGCAATCTGATTTTCTGAATGACTTAAAGAAATCATCAAAGACACAGCTGGTGTGTCAGATCCCAAAGTCATTTTCTTTATACTATAGAACATTGAGCATATTTGTGATTACCACGCTTCTAAAATGAACTTCATTTAAAATATTTTAAAGGCAAAATACCTCAGTGTTAAATAAAAATATACTTGGTTATATATCCAATATCATGTATTTATTTTCAAAAATTTAAAATCTGTAGAATGTCATAAATTTTTCTTTTAAAATGTTTTAGGAAAATGATTTACTAATACCTACTCCAAACTTCTACAGTTACAACGTTTCCTTCCCATCAGCACTAAATACAGTCTTGAAGTTGATGGTCTCTGGAGTAATATTATTGTGCCAGATATGTGCCAGACTTCTGTTGCCACCTGTTAGCAGTATAAGAACTTCTTTTTAGAGAATAGTATTCAAATGAAGTCAGGATTAGTAACTATTTCACAAGAAAAAAATCAGGATGAGTTCATAGAAAAATTGTAGTTCATTATGTGGGTTGTTTTTTGTCAACGTGACACAAACCTTATATATCTGGGAAGAGAGTGTATTAATTGAGAAAAATACCTCCAGCATGTTGTCTCTAAGCAAGTCTCTGAGACATTTTCTTGAATGATGATTGATGTGGAAAACCCCAGCTTACTGTGGTGAAGCAAACCCTGGACAGGTGGTCCCTGGTTATCCAAGAAAACAGGCTGAACAAACTATGGAGAATCACCCCTCAGTGACTTCTGCTTCAGTCCCTGCCTCCAGGTTCCTGCCTGGAGTTCTTGCCTTGACTTCCTTTGAAGATGGCTGTAGCCTATGAGGTGAAATAAAAACTTTCCTTCCAAGTCATTTTTGGTCATAGTCTTTACACAGCAATAGAACCTTCACTAAGAACCTTTATTAAGAAACTCGTAATATTTCAACACAGGCATTAAAGGAGGGTTACCCAGGAAGAGAATAGTGGACATCCATGTGAGGGCTTAGGCTTCTCAGGAGAGTCACAGCATTGAAATGCTTTAACAACAGCCATATACACCATGTTAGTGGCTTCTGAAGTTACACTGTTCAAATTTTTGAAAGTTTACACATTATTTGACACACTTAGTCCTATCTAGGAAGAATTTCTCTCTTCAGTAAATGAGATCATAAGCTGGTTTCTGAGATACACTGCAAAGAATTACAGGTTGACAAGCTGAAAACATAGGTCAAAAGGTCAAACGGATCCCAACTATACTAGATAAGCACAAGGAAGTTCAGACATATAACTTGACTCTAAGTAAGTTTCATAATCTTGTCTCTGATATCAGAGTCTCAGAATGTAGCAGATTTATAGATGAGAATGGAGTAAGGTTAAGATCACAGGTCACATAATCTTTGGCTTTAAGCATAGTTTATTGGTATTTTGATATTTTATTTGACATATCCTAATAAAAAGATTATTGTCTCAATGCAAGTCTTTGCAACTATTTTTTTTTGTTAGCTGTGCTAAAATTCTTGACTCATAGCCAGTGACAGGCTTTAGCTAGAAGCTAGCATGAGGAACTCATATGTCTTCTAATTTTTTTGCTGTCTACTGTGCTTTAATTACACATATTCAAAACCAATTTAAGGCATGATTTTTGTAAATTATTCATTAAATTAACCAGTTTCTCCTCAGCATTATGCTTTGAGACAGACATATTAATAAATGAAGATGGAGGCTTTTATCTATTGCATCATTTTAATTATGCAAATCTATAAAAATTTACTTACTCATTTGCCTATACTGATGAATATTTAGGAATATTCTAGATGCTGACATGATGAGTAGTTTTGTAACAAGCACCTTCAATATGTGTCATTATTCATATGCAGAAGTCTATATGTACATGAAATATGATATATATATAAAACCTTCAGCTTTGCTAGATATTGCTATGTGCCTATGTATATAAAATTATTTTCCAAGCTATTCATGGTGGTAAATAATCCCAGCACTTAGAAGGTAGAAGGAGGAGGATTAAGTGTTAAAGGTCATCATCTATACAGCAAATTTGAGGTCAGTCTCAATGACATGAGACTGTGCAAACATAAGCAAGTAAATATATAAATAAGAGTTAAAATAGTCTTCAGATTCTTGCAAATAATCATTTGGTTTCAACTTCTCTGTCACACATTTAAATGGAGTATGAAACATTATAGCATTGTGGTTGGTATTTGTATTTTCCTCATTATTACCAAAATTCAATTGTTAGTATTAAACATTCGGATTCACATCTCCATTGTTTGCTCATTGTATTTTCCCATTGGGATGTTGGCTATAAACATTAATAATTCTGCATCTACAAAGCTCTTTAAATGTTTCTGTGGCCGATCCTTTCTTGCTCTGCACATGCCTTGCATTTTGGCTTGGCATTTTACTTTTTAGGACCTTTTTCTAAAACGGATTTTAGCTTTCAGTGGAAATAGAGATAATATCTTTCTTGGTCAGTCCCTTCAGCCAAGTTGTGGTGCTCTTTATTCTCACAATCTGTCCTTCCTCGTGGGTACTCCATACTGAGCCACTACACTGAAGTTCCAGCAGAAAGAATGAATTACTTCTCCCAGAGTGAGACTTTTGGCCTATGGACAGGACTCTGTGTGGAGATGGAAGACTCTAATCTTTCCAACTTACTCTTCCTAGATTCGAAAGCCTACCCTTCAGTGAACTGTGGCAGAAGCATGTAAGTCATATTTTTTTTACTTGTTTATGTATTTTATAGTGAATCATTTTCTTCCCCTAGCTTCTGTAGTTTCTATGTATTTTCCTTTCTCTTTTATTTGCAGAATTAATTTTAACTATCTTTACCAATGCAGGCTTAGTAGTCATGAATTGCTTTAGGTTAGGTTATCATACATTTCTTAAATTTTATGGGATAGCTTTGCTGGGCATACTCATGATTTGAAACCAATCATTCTAGTCTAGGTTGGACTTCAGAGTTTTACTGAGACACTTTCTATTATTTTGAGGAATTTACCTTCATAGGTGTCCTGGAGCTACTTTCTTAGTTTTTTAAAAATATTTTTCTGTGTTTTATAAACTTGTTATTTTGACTGTAATGTGACATGGAATGGTTCTTTTCTGTCTCTTTGTGTTTTGGGTTCTAAATGCCTTCTGCATTTAGATATTGTATCTTTCTTCAGATTTAAGAATTCTACTATCTCTTACAAAATACATTATAATGATGTTTTCCATTATATACATTTTTTATGCCTTTTGTTTGAAATTAAGTTTGTTGTTTCATACCAAAGATTTCTAGTGTTGGTCTCCTAACTGTATCACTGATGTCTTGGAACTCATATTCATAGTTTCTCATCTTTCTTTGTTACTATCTGAATATAACAACTCATTGACCTTGTGGTCAAGCCCTCACGCCCTTCACTTGGTGTTGTCTATTTGTAATGGTTTCTAATTTCTTTTGACTTACTAGGCTTTAAATTCCCAAGAATTTTGTATTTTTCTTCTTTCAGAATCTTTATTTTTTTGCTAATATTCCATATTATCTTCCTTACTTTATTCTTCTGCTTATTTGTATCTTTTATGAAGTCTTTAATTTTTTCAGTTATTAACTGGCAATATTGTTCATTGGGAAAAGTGTCTGTTACACAAATGAGGCAAATTGATTATCTCCAGAGCCCATGGAGCCCTGCAAATGTTCCATGGTATATGTCACTGTCCCCATGATTCACACACACACACACACACACACACACACACACACACACACACACGCACACATTAAAAATAAAATAAAATATGATTTTTGCCATGACCTGCATGGCTTTGGGACTGAAGAAAGGACAGACACTTGTACATGAAAGCTGGGATCAGGTGGACCATGCACTTTGATGGGAAAGCACCAGCAGCTCAGAATCTCAGCACATTTATTATACACAGTTGGATGAGGAGATGGCTTCAACAGTCTCAGTAGGAGACTGCATGGGAAAGCAGTCTCAGGCTGTAGTCATTAAGGAAGAAGAAGCTGTGGTTGATACCTTCTGCATACACTGTCATCTGTAGTCAGAACAGGGGAAGGCCATGCCATTCACATGGGTCGAAGGCATTAGGGTCCTTCATATGGCCATGCTCATGTCAACAATGCACATTTACTCAGGACGTTATCTACTCCCCACAACTTTTGAATTATTTTATCAGATATTTAATCTGCCTTTGTATGTTTGGGTTCAGTTATTGAAAAATTATAAATCTTTGCAGGCACCATGGTACCTTGCTTTTCTGTGTTTCTACCTCATGATTTGTGCATGTGTTGTGATGGATAGGTCTTATATTGTAATATGAGCTTCTCCTTGGTGACCAGCCTTACTTGGCGGGCTCAATCCCTAGCATGACTCAGGAGAAACAAACGAATTATATAACTACCAAATAAAACTGCATATAGCACAAAACAAACAGATATGCGCTATGATAGACACAACATGTGGCTATCCTTTATATACCTAATAAC
The DNA here is from genome assembly GCA_902168325.1 of Peromyscus nudipes. Classification (NCBI taxonomy): domain Eukaryota; kingdom Metazoa; phylum Chordata; class Mammalia; order Rodentia; family Cricetidae; genus Peromyscus; species Peromyscus nudipes. Next base: position 22,873 of record CABHPH010081366.1, on the reverse strand, counting down.
AACAGGAAAAAGGGGAGCAAAATGTAACATACATTAAAATAAGAAATGGACACTCTATGAAGAAAAGATATTAATAAAATAACAAAAATGGACAGGAAATAGGAGTAAAGGAAGAAGAATCAAAACAGGAAGGAAAAGAAGACGGAACATGATGTACTGGCTGGTTTTGTGTGTCAACTTGATACAAGCCAAAGTCATCAGAGGAAGGAGCCTTAGTTGAGGAAATGTGTAGTTGTAAGTTTTCCTGTGTCCCACCTGTCCTGCAGTCAGGGCAAATCTCTCTCAGCCGCCAATCCCGCAGCTGCTCAGACCCAAGTAAACACACAGAGGCTTATATTATTTTTAAACTATGGACATGGCAGCCTTCTCGCTAGCTAGCTCTTGCATCTTAAATTAACCCATTTCTATAAATCTATACTTTGCTACCTGGCTTGTGGATTACTGGTACTTTACATCTTGCTTCTCCTGGTGATGGCTAGCAGCATCTCTCAGCTCTGCCTTTTTCCTTTCTCTCTCTGTAGTTGGAATGTCCTGCCTAACCTTATTCTGCCTCACCATTGGCCTAATAGCTTTATTTATGAACCAATCGGAGCAATACATATTCACAGCATACAGAACAACATCCCCATGAGAAATGCTTCCATGAGATCCAAATATAAGGCATTTTCTCATTTTGTGAGCCATGTGGGAGGGCCCAGTCCATGGTGGGTGGTGCCATCCCTGGGCTGCTGGTCCTGGTTCTATAAAAAGGTGGGCTGAGCAAATCATGAGGAGCAAGCCAGTAAGCAGCTTCCCTCCATGGCCTCCATATCAGCTCCTGCTCCAGGTTCCTGCCCTGACTTTCTTCAGTGATGAACAACAATGCTGAAGTGTTAGCCAAATAAACCCTTTCCTCGCCAACTTGCTTTTGGGTCATGGTATTTCATCACAGCAATAGAAACCCTAACTAAGACATGTTGCCATGGGAAAATAGTGAATAAAAACATAAAATAAATGTAAAATATAATACTGAAAGAAAAAAATATCAAAATTTCTACTTGCTGGGGAGAGAGAAACATGTTTTCTAAGCCTTTGGCCCTAGAGATCTCCACATATGAGAAGGCAGAGTCTAGTGTTCTTTCTAAGATCCAAACAGGGCAAAGCAGACAAACATATCTGGTAATATGGAGGCTGAGCCCTGCCCTACCTTTAGAACCAAAGAGGTGCAAGGCAAGACAGTGTCTTCTGATGAGCTCTGTGCATGGCCCCAGGACACAGTGGCCTAAGTGCAAGTCACTCTATTGGATATTAAGTGCCACTTGACTGAGTGTTCCCTCACATCACAAGCACTCTGTCAGTATGTCTGCAGGTGTAGGCAATGTTCTAGTAATAGTAACAAGTATTCTCTAACTGTCTGAGTTTCTGAGTGCACAGAAAAGTCAAGAAAATAAAAATATGAAGGTTGAAGATGTGGTTCGTTGGTTAAAAGGACTGGTTGCTTTTTCAGAGGACCTTTGCCTGATTCTCAGCACCTAGGTGGTATCTTTCTGTAATTCCAGTTCCAAGGGATCTGGTGTCTTCTTCTAGTCTCCACAGGCACCAGGCACATAAGTGCTGCCTATATATACATGTAGGCAAAACACCCATACACATAAAATGAAACATTTAAATAGTGTGAGCTGGGAATGGAGAACTATACGTAGCACCAGTGTTTCCTAGCCCTCACTATACCTGCCTCCCTCCTAGCTCCTCCTACATGAAGTTGATCTTCCTCTGCTCAGAGTTTGGGCTGCAGCCTTTGAATAGAAGCACCTACTGTTTTCTGTTTCTCCCTACAACACAGACTGAGCTGAGCACCACGTAGACAGCCTCATTTACTTGTACCCAAGTCATAATCACTTTGTATACCTGAGCTAGCTGAAAGTGGAGAGCTCCCAATGAGCCACTGAAGAGGAAGGTCCCTTGTGTCTTGATGATACAGAAATGTAAGGGCTTGTCTATCCTAAGCCCACACACTTTTGTCGCAGGACATGGAGAAATCAAGTTGGCACTGATCAGGGAGCTTCCTTCTGATGGCTATCCTTTCATTGTTTTGTTGTTGTTTTTTGTTTGTTTGTTATTTGGTTTTGTTTTGTTTTTCGAGACAGGGTTTCTCTATGTAACAGCCCTAGCTGTTCTGGAACTAGCTCTGTAGACCAGGTTGGCCTCTTGAACTCACGGAGATCTTACCTCTGCTTCCTGAGTGCTGGTATAAAAGGTGTGCTCCACCACTGCCCTGGCTATCTTTCATAATGCCATAAAGCGCCATAAAGCAGGCTGGAGAGGAAAGACATCAATGGTCGTACCCAGCTGTGTATGCTGTGGGCTACAGTAAGGACTGGCATGGCAAGACATACTCATGGGAACAACATCGTTGAGCATCCGGCAAGACATACTCATGGGAACAACAGCGTTGAGCATCATAGAGCAAGACGATGTAGGAGTAGCCAACTGCCTTCTGATTGGATTTAAAGACTTCTCCACAGGAAGAAACACATATCTGATACTGTAAGTCTGGCTTACTCAAAGGTCTTATCTCAAAATGTAATCACTCAGATGTACTAGGCTTAGAATTGCTTGTTATATAGGAATTTAGGAAGAAGAAAATTTAACTCTTCATGTTTGTGCTATGCCTTATTGATAGAGAGAATCTATTTCTTTTTTGCTTCATAGACATTTGGTGGTCTTTTCCTTTATCTTTACGTAGAAAAGGAAACTTTTTCTAGTAAGTAAAATAATACAAAATAAAATAACCCAAACGTCTCTCTTCAAGATGCACTTTTGTTTTTTATCATTCAGTTCCTTTAAGGAAAAGCTTATTTGTCTTTTAAGGACAAATTCTCTCATTTAAAAATTAGTTTATATTGCCCTTATTATTTAAGGATAGATAATTAGGTGAGCAATTTTAATCTTAGGACTGCGTTTTCCTATATACTTAAAAAATATCATTGTGCTCTTTTATGGCTTTGTTTTTTTTTTTTTCCTTTCTAACAAAATCTAATTTTCCTCTATGATGATTTTGAAACATTCAAAAAAAATCCCTTTTCTTTTATATTTTCATTATAAAGTGTTTGAGGGTTTTAAAGTATAATTTAAAATATTGCCCTGTGATACCTAACTCTAGTCTGTCAGTTAGAGTTAATAGGCCCATTTCAAATCTCAATTTGCTCTCCATTTCACTGTTTAATAAATACACAGATGTATTGTTTACGTTTTCTGTGTCCCCATACTGAGTTTCTCAAGAGTGTCAACGTACTAATTCTACCCTTTATGGTGTAACATATTGATTGTCCAGTCATATTGAATAGTTTCAATAGTAATATTTTCCACATTTGTGGTTTAGAACTGTATAGCAATTTGATATTTTTATTCCACTTTATTATTTGCCTTTCCTCATTTTTTTCTTTCATGGGCTTGAATGTATGTTTTAATTACCTTTTGTACTTGGAAAGTTCAAGTGTACTTTTTAATATTTTAATTTCATTTAAGTGAGTTCGTGTTTTATTTACCAAAAATCTTTCCAACTACAGGATTTTTACTTGCCCTGGATTTTTTTTAAATAAAGGCAAATTTCCACTGTACTTTCTCTTTCTCTGACTTTTTCCCCTCCATTTCAAAGGTTCTTTGGTTATCTTCATTTAGTATAGAATCTTGCTTTCTGTCTTTCAGTTTCATATCTCTACCAATGAAGGTTATCATGGATAGGAGATCAAATCTCCTATGTGGATAGTTTCTGCCAAAAGTCACCAGTAGCATGGGTATTTCTCAAATCTTTCCTCTTAATTTTTCAGCTTTGGTTCCCAAGTGCCTTATCAGAACACTTCAAAGATGGAAGCACACCAAAAAACCCATCTTTACACACATGTAGATCCTTTAACATCTCAGCTCCTAGTACCTGCTCCTAGGCCAGCTCTTATCCTCATTGCTTTGTCCTTTGGGCATGTTTTTAATTTACTAATACTATAGCATAAATCCTGATTTTTCCTCTAAAACTGTACTTTGTAACCTAATATCCAAAGTGTTGATATTAATAAGTGTGGCTATGGGAGACTTGATCCAATCAGGAGGGCTCTACCTTTAAGAATAAGATTAGTGTCCCTAGAAAAGAAACCCATGAGACACTAACAATCTCTTCTACCGTATGAGGACACACAGGGAGCACTATCTGTGAGAACATGCCCAGATGCCAAATCTCCTGGAACTTTAGTCTTAGACTTCTTAGCCTCCAGTCTACAAGAAAAAAAAATTTGTGCTATTTATAACATACCCAGTAATTTTTTTATAGCAGCTTGAATGGACTAAGACAATTACAGATAATTTTCTTGCTTTTGATTCTTTTAAACCTTCTAAAATTTCATTGTGTTATTTTCTATCATTGCCATGTATCCAATGAGCAAGAGAGGATGCAAAATGTAAGCATCTTTTTTTATTAAGGAAAGGCTTGTATTTTACTTTCAGCTCACAGACCACTGAATTTGCTGTAATTTATTAGATGCTTGCAAGCCTTATTTTACTCATGTAAATGTATGTATAGTTGTACAAATATTATTTTCAGAAATTAGAACCAGATTGTGTTGGTTTCCATCTTATCCTCACAAGCAAATCAACTTAACTCCCTGGCTACCATTTGACAATGTGCTATTTTCATGGTCCTGGAGAATTATAATACTGGATTCATTTCGCTGACTATAGATCTTAGGGAAATTTGGACATAAATATGGCTATGAGGAAAAAGATACAGAAACTTCTCCAACTCAGTTCTTAGGACTAAGGATCCAGTAAGATGAGAACACTTTGGATGGATAAAGAAGACAAGATCAGGGAAGAACATTTGTATCTATTCAATTCTGAGAGCCCAAGGGAATTCCCAGCTCTGTGTGTATTTCATTTTTCTGTGTATCAGTACATAGAGTATTTTAACTTAAATTATTAAAAGCATAAAATTTCCCAGTAGGATACAGCATAATTCAACATTGATATGTAACCACACTAAATATTCTATATGAAAATTATTTTGAAGCTGTTATGCTCTTCATGTCTTCTCCTCCAATGGAAATCCTATTAAAATTCATATTATAAATTAATCTACTTCTACATATTGCTAGAAGTTGTCTTGTATTGAACACATCCATGTGTCAAGCCTCTATGTTCTTTGGGTCTATTTTCCTAATCTTAGTCGGTTTCTAATATGATTATTCTTGTGGAACAAATGAAAGAACAAGCAGGGCTACTGTACTCTTTCACAGAGGTAAAATATAAGGTCGAACCAGAAAATAATTCAAGACATTTGGGCTCTTGTTCTCATCTTCTGAAACGCTGACCTCCCTCCACTGTTGAAAATTGGGTTTCTGGTTTTTTTTTTTAATTTTTGAAGATTTAATTTTAAAAACTAAAATATAATTGCATCATTTCTCTACCCATTCATCCCTTCAATGATGTCTATACACTCTCCCTTGATCTCTCTCATTTTCGTGTTTTTTCTTATTGTTGTTATACATATATATCACATATATATGCATATGTATATGTGTAATGTTACCAGTATGTACATACTTGAGACAAATATGTATTTTGAATAGATAAAAATACAGGCAAAAGCTTAATAGTCGTTACATATTTAAGATTGAAGAGGTACCAAATTTACAGACTGTGTTCCCTAAGAAAAATGTACAAGGGAGAGTGAGGAAGAGAAGGAGGAGGAGGAGGAGGAGGAGGAGGAGGAGGAGGAGGAGGAGAAGAAGAATTTCCAAATGGGAATTTTAAAAAGCTAACGCAGGAAAGTGGCAGTAATAAACAACTGGTACATGGAGAGATTTGGAGCATGTAATGTTAATAAGGAATGGATGCAGAAGAGTTCAAGATTAAAGGAGTAAATTACAGTGTGTTCGGTGGAATGAGAGAGTCTATTTCATATGTAAGTAGAAATCTAAGGAATGTTCAGAAGAAATTCTGCCAAGCCCTTAGAGACCAACAAATTGGACCATGATTGGGGAAAAAGGCACACCCTAAATTGTTTCAAGGAACACATAAATGTGATGTTTAAGGAATAAATGCAGTGGTGTGTATAGTCTACTTTTGAGAGCACTAACGAGAGCCACTGGAAGGATTTCTAGAATTTAGGTGAAGCTATCTCCAGAGATGAACACAGGCAATTATATTGGTGGTGGTATGGGAACTCCAAGAGATGCAGCTTTGTAATGAACTTGTAAGGGAGTGGGAAATGTGAACAAGGTATCATTCTATGAATAGAAATAGAAATGAATAGAAAAAGAAATAGCTACATGGAAATGTATGCTGTCGTTCACACTGATGTAAACATAAGGCGATATAAAAATAAAATACAGACCCGAGTTGCCAAATTAGACCCCTGATATCACTGATAATGTATATGAACAAAATTTTCTTATGTACAATGGGAGATTCTATAGCAAACCAAGGAGCTGAACCACAGCTTTAGAAAGACCCAGGGGCAACTTCTAGGCAAATGGAAAAGGGACAGCTACAACTATCCAAGGATCAAGGAAAGAAGAAAGGTAGTGAGTAGGAACCCACAAGACACTGCCTAATTGTATTAGATTTTTAATTGTTTTGTAAACACACACTTAATTAATGGTGAAATAATTTTACAAAGAGTAAGAATTAATAGATTCATTATATTCAATATATTAAAATCTTGAAAATTAGGAAACTTCTTTCTTTATAATTCTTCCCTCAACCCTCTGCCCTTCAAGCCCTCATAAATTAAGAAGAACCACCATGATATGGTTAATTAGTTTCATCTTTGGGAACAGTTACCAGATAATAGCATCATACCCCAGAGACCTGGGAGTAGAAAGCACCCATGATACTTTTAAGTTCCAGCTGAAGCTCAATTCTCACTCATATTCTGACTGCTTGAGCAGCTGATTCAAACCATCTCTGTGTCTTTTACTGTACAAGGAGAATAATGCCGACTTTAGGACAATGTGGTAAGTATTAGCAATTTTATGATGGTAAAATGCCTTAAAAAATGCAATGCTAGACTATGTAAAGTAAACGAAGCAACAACGAGAAAACAAAGAGCGAAGCTTGGGAACGTGAGCGGAAAATCCTGGGAAAAGCCCTGAGAGGGGCCAGGCCTCTCTGCAGGGGCTTGTTTTGTGTGGTAGCTAAGTTGGTAAATCATCCTTCCTAGGTAAGGGGCTGAGGGACCCTGTGAATGTCTCACTGGAAAAGCACAAATTAATGTACTTCAGGTGTTTGTTTTATATGCCAAGGGAGAGCATTCAGAGTGTCCAATTGCTTTCCTACTCCCACGGTGGTCTGTGCCGAGGAAACACTAGGTTGTCATCTAGAGGCTGCCACAGCACCATCTGGATGGGAGTGGGTGCAGCCATAGCCTGACTTTGTTTAATGTCCTGCACACACTGAGAAGGTAGAAATTAACCAAGGAAATGTTCAGAAAGGAGGAAAGTTCTTGTCTATAGGTTCTTTACCCTCAAATCTTAATGCTTTATGTGTTTCAAAATTTTTACTTTTATTTTTGGATGTAGGAGGTATGTGCATGAACCCATAGATGTGTACATATAGCCACACACTCTGCATTATATGATATCAAAGTTAATTCTGAAGCTTCACCAGGAGCAATTCCAACACACGACAGGCATAAAACCCGTTATAAACATGAATGATACAATTAGGCATAAATAGCTGCTTCGTATCAGTTTAAGTCAAGTGTTGCTGGTAAGTGATTTATAGAAATGGGTTTTTAAACTACAGATATTTGGTTTACACATAGCAAAATTTCAGAAAGTAAGTTGTATGTCTGTTAAAAACAACAACAGCAGAAACAAAACTTCAGCACTGGGGTTTTAACTGGAAGTTTCATCTTATGTAGGGTGGAATGTAAATAGCCTGACTATGTAATTTTAGGAGGAAAACCAGTGTACTTAGATGGGGATTATAACTATGATTTAATGAGCACAATTAATTTGGCTTACTATAAAATATTTTCTGTGTATTTTAACTTAAAATTCATGGCCCCAGAAAACGGGCTCCAAGAAGAACGTGACCCTAATTAAATCGTGAAATACTGTGCACATTTATCTGTATATGTGTGCTTTTCCAAGGAAGACCGTTAATAGCTTAGTTTTTGTCTTTACATATCTCCAAGTATCCAGAGTCCGTAAAGTTCACAAATCTTGTTTTAAATCATTAAAATATGTGCTAGTGATGATAATCTAAAAGATTGATTTACATTAATATTTTATGAACATATTACATTCCAACATTAAGACCACATGCACCATATACCTTTTCTCTCTCATCTCGTCACTCCGTCCCCTGCTCAAGGCTCTCACCACACAAACCTCCTCTGCTCATCCTCTGCAAACTCATCCCAGCCTCACAGTTTCTTACTAGTTGTTGGCTGTGCTTACTGCCTGGGTCCAAGATCCTCCCACAGTTGGATGCTTTTGTGTCATTAAAATGTCAACTCATACGCTACCTCCTTTCAGGCCCTTCTGGACCACTCTAAAATCATGCTCCACAGCATCATTCCGTGGTGTTTTCTTCACAATGTTCATCCACAGCATCATTCTGTGGTATTTTCTTCGCAATACCCCATCACAGTGAAGAGGATAGATGAAGTGCTCGTTTTCTGAATGACGTAATATTAAATTAGATATTGTTTTAAAAAAAAGGAATTAGTGAGTGGAGGCTCCCTAAAAGTTCATATGAAACCAGGGAAATTACTTAATTTATCTAAAGCTGGTTAAATGGTTAAACTGATGTATTCGTACCCTTCTTGTAAGTAAGTATCTTGTGAAATTAATTGAGTTGCTGAGTTTAAGCTACTTATTATAATAGCATCCATTTGTTAAATCCTATTATCATCAAGATTGCCATTTCAGCAAATCTAGAGAAATCACTTAAGTGATACAAAAATGCATATTCAATAAAATAAAAACAGAACTCCTCTAAATATGTCAGATTCCAGCTAAAATTATTTAAAGTTATGCTACTATCACTTTAAATTCCTGAAATGTGCATCCAAATGAAAACTACTAAGATTTGTATGCCCATTTTTAGTATGAGTGTTATTTTGAAATCTATTGTTTGAAACCCAGTGCATTCTCTGGTCGCTTGTTTTGTACAGAAACTGTACATCATTAGAGTATTACATAGTCATTCACCTTAATATCAAACTCCCCAGCACCTAATAATCTTTACATTAGTGATTATTTAGAGAACTCAGATTTCTCTAGTATACATCTGTCTTCATAAAAGAAACACTCTGATTGACTAGATAAATAAGAATATGATTTTTTAAAATGTGTTCCTAGAAGCCAATTTATTTTGGAGAATTTTGCTATTATCTTATACTAATAAACAAGAATTCTTTCCATGTATTTATTTCAATCTTAAAGTTACTTTAAGCTCAAATAGTTTTTTTAATCAAATTTTATTTCCTATCTCATATTTTAAAAGCACATATTTGGAAACCAATGTTTCAAAACGGTGTACATATACCCTATTCAGTTACACCTCACATATTTTTCTTCTGCTTTTTTACCAAAACAATAAGGGTAGCAAGCTTTGAAAAAAACTCGTATGAATAAGCTATTTTATAGTTTTACAATGCTTTAGGAAGAAAGAGAACGTGGAGACTGTAGAGTCCATTCAGAAATGAGAAAATTACTGTCCGGGAAGGAAGATGTGTCCATCAACCAGTGAATTAAGGAAAGGTGGGTAAGACTCCTAAGTTTCCTCTCTTCAGATCTCTAACCTTTATAATTCCTGAGTTGCAATCAACCCCTCACCCCACCTCAGGCTCACCCCCACTGCAAGGAGACTCATTTCTTGTCAGAAAGGCATAATCACAATGTCTCTTAGGTTGTCACTTTTTTTTTTTAGTAGAGAAAAATTGCCTTAGGACAGGAGGGCATGATGAAGGAGAAAATGTTTTCAACTGGAGATAAATTCTCTGGGGTCATTCCCTTCCATCTTTGTTCTCACAATAATTCTTTGCTGTAGGATGTCTAGATAGACGGATGCTGGTAATACAATTGTCTTTCCTTTATGTTTTTTCCTCTTCCCATCATGAAATATTTTGTCCTTTTTACAATGAATCTCACAGTCATGAAAGGCCTAAATAAAACATCCAGTTAGGGAGAGTGTCCTTACCAAAAATTAGTATTAAAAATTGAGTCAATTATTTGTATCAGAAGCTTTTCTCCTTAAATAGGCAGAAAATTAAAGCAAGATGCCCCTCCCCTTCTAGTGTGAATTATACAATCAATTAATTCTCTAATTTATTTAATTCACACGGGCATTCTCTAGTGTTTGCTTCTTTTTTCTTTTCCTATGGACAATCTCTTTCAGCATTATCTATAGAAGAACTCTAAAAGGCTGCAAGAGAAAGACGTTAGAATGTATATACCCTTGCCTTTGTATGAATCTTGCATTTTGCCCTCCTAAGTATTTATACCATCTTTCCTACAAGGAATTGTAATCTCAGTTGGTTCACGCTAGAGCCAGGACAAGATTCCAAGCATTTCTGAAATAGCTGGTATAATTTATTGTCATCACAGGGCAGTTAGATTTAAACCGTCGTGGACCCGATGCCACAAAAAAGCTCTTCGGAGTTCAAAGGGGTAGGCCTACCCATGTGAGTAAGTTATCGCTAATGGTGACACTATAACCCTGGCTGGGCCCTGGCTGCTCCTGGTGTTTCAAAAATCATGTGATACCCCAAACCTTTCCAGTACTGAGGGTGCATATTTTAGTGTGTAAATCACAGGTGTCAGAGCAAAATGCCTTCAATGAATCGCTTCCTACCACCAACCCAAAGATTATTTTCCAAAAAACAACAACAGCAAAAAAATCATGTTTCCTCAAGAATACAAACTCCTCCTGACAAATTCTTCAGTGCCAAATGTGGTTTCCATTTGCTCTTTTTGGATTTATATGACTGTGCCAAAGTTCAGGTGTGCCAGCTCTTTGTAATAAGCTATTTGGATGAAAGCTTGGCCAGCTCAAAGGATCCTGATGTATTTTATTGCTGCCTTTTAAGATTATTGTTCAGAAATACCAAGTCTAATTTTGAAATCAATTAGCCATTCGGTCTGATGAGGTGTTGGTCCAGCTCAGGTTCACACCCGCTGTCCACAGATTATTGTTCACTTGAGTCAAGTCCTTAGTATCGCACTGTTCCCCAGCATCTGGTGGACATATGTTTGATGTTCTCACAGAAAGGGTTGATGGTTTAAAAGGCAAACCCTGATGAAGAATGCTGTGTGCACTGGCTGCTGATAGCTGGGAAAACAAATCTTTCTCTTTCTTTCTTTCTTTCTTTCTTTCTTTCTTTCTTTCTTTCTTTCTTTCTTTCTTCCTTCCTTCCTTCCTTCCTTCCTTTCTTTCATTCTTTCTGTTTTTTTCTTTTTTAAGAATAATAGAAAACGGAAAAAAGGAATAATGGTAAGAGAGAGGGGGGAAGGTGGAATATTGTGGCTTTTTATATTTTTTCTATGATCTGTGTCTAGAAAACTCAAGTCTTCAAAGTAAATGGCACATCGAGCAGCTGTTATGAGAAAAGAATCAAGTTATCTGTTACCTACTACCACTAGAGAAGTGCTCTCCTTCCCAGGATCCTCTCCACAGCCTGGGTAGAGGGGGTAATATCTTCCCCAGAACACTGCTTCCAAGGAGGACTATCTTTCTCTCACAGTCAATCAGCACTCGGGAAGGTGCAAATTCTGCCTGGCAGGGGCCATGCTTCTGGGAACAGTGCCAGAGGCCTTCAGCACCACCCATGCTGTTCAAAAGAAGTGGCAGATAGTAAAAAATAGAAAGCTGAACGACCCCTTTCTCAGGTTTCCCCCACACTGGATGCCTAATGTTTTGGTAAGAAAGGGAGATTTGACTTGTCCTTTCACACAACACCGACCCTTCCTATGGGCTGATGGCACGGTCTGAGGTGGAGCTGAACAGTAACAGGGCACGTACTCCCCGGTGACGCTTTCTCCGAGTTCAATTTTTATAGAAAAGAGTCATTCTTTTATTCTTGTCTCCCTTGTGCAACAAAACTATTTGTCAAGGCAAAATTACATCAGTTTAGGGCATGACTCATCCCATGGACGGTAAGGCTTCAAGGGACTGATCAGTAACCAAATTTGACGCAGAATGGATGCTCCTGCCAGCCCTTTCTCCCTTCAGAGAAACGGTTAGTGATGGAGAAAATCTAGAGGCAGTGTGCTCACTGAATTTATTCTTTTTCTCTAAGAGGAAATTAGTTTTCATTCATGCAACCAACCAACACATATTTATTAAGAGGTGTTGATTAGGCACCAGAAAAGCAATGGAGAGTGAAACAGGCCGGGATCCTCCTAACTTCATGAAGTTTGGATTCTAGAGGCAAAGGCCAAAGGTAAAGAAGTTATTGGTAACCAAATTCTATCCTACAAAGACATCAGGAAATGAAGTACTAGATACATGTTTAAATCGCTGTATAGTTCTTAAACAATTTCATAGGACGGTATGGTGGCACACACCTGTAATCTTACCACTTGGGATGTGAGGCAGAAGGATCAGGAGTTAGAGGTCAGCCTCAGATACATAATGAAACCTGTCTGAAAACAATCATCACAATAAAAATCTAGTAATATCCGTATGTTTGCGATAGGAAAAATGTAAATGTTCTAAGAGTATGGACTCCTAAACAGCTCCTTACTTACTTTAAACAGATATTTTAAAAGCTCATTGTCACTTATTCAACCACATTTAATCTTTAAACTTTGTATAATTTTCTCATTTAATCTTTGTGTTCAATTTTCCCTAAGTAGCTATTTAGGATGAAAACAATGAGGAATTAAGTAAAGGAACGTGTACTTGATGCCAGAGCCGGTGAATGAGAGCTGAGATTTAACACGTGGAGTCTGACTATGAGGTTCACACTGTTTCCAACACTTCTTGCTGTCTGTTGGGAGCCACACTTTTCATAATTAAGTGACCAAAAACTCATTGCATTTCCACCAAGTGTGCTGATTAGGTGCCTCACAAGTCTGTAGCCACGAACTCGCTCCTAAGCAATGCCAACTCTCTCCATGTGAGTCCAAGTCTAAACGATGGAGATGCTAGGTAGGCCTGTACTATCTTTTAGAACTAAGGTAACTGTGCAAAGAAGCTTGTGGAATGAAAGTTTCCTACCCACAGATGAGAAAAGCAGCCTGTGAGTAGACTCTGAGACTTTGCTTACCTTCCCTAAAATGTAGAAGCAGCAGCCGAGAAGAAAGTTCCAGAGGGAGAAGAGTTAGTAAAGTTGCTGCTGCCTTTGGTAAAAACCACGTTGTTTCTCTGATGGCTTTGGTCACTTCCTGGAGAGCATTTTTCTCAACTGTGGCATTTACTCCCATTCCTTGAGATCTCTTCGTCAAAGACATGTACTTAGGGGTTGATGTTGTAATAATAAAGCATACCTTCCTTAATCTTTCTAAAAACAAAGATGATCAACTTGTACCAGAGCACCAAGGTAGGATTAAAGTTGTAACTGCCACCATAAGTTACCGCCATTACAAATTATTGCCACTGTACATTTCTGGCTGAGTAATGGGCTATCACAGTGGATGACAAAATTAAAAGTGCTTGGTCTTTCCAGCATGAAAATAAGCCATTTTTTTTTTATCAGAGACAGAAGATGGCAAGAAGTACAGCATAGAGGTAGGGTTCTGCTTGTTTATTTTTAGCTTTTTGACATCTCCAACTCCTCTGTGAGAGCTAGCCATGGTCATTTTTTTTCAAACTTCAAGAATTTAGCTTCTATAAGTGCCTATATAAAAATTATCAGAAATATTCATGAATTCAGTATTTTGAACCTCTGAATTCAAATGTGAGAAGATTCTTGATACATTTGAAATAGACCACTGATGCTAATATTTTCCCTTAAACATAAACAAGGACACATTGAACTATCCATCAAAGGGATGTGTTTTATGGGTTCTAGCACATGAGTGAGTCCTATAGCAAAGATAAACATGACTCAATAGCATTCCATAGTGCTACTTATTTTTAATAACATAGTTTTCCCAATTAAATGCAGCTGTGGGAATTTTGAACAGGTGTCTAATCTTGTTCTTTCTGTTTCCCCTTATCATATTCATCCAATATAATAAGTTATATACCTTGTTTTATCATCAACAAAATAAATTTATTTTTGTATTAGCTAGACATTGGCTAATATCAATGAGAGTTCACTACACAGCAAAAGCTACTGCAACCACCATTGGTAGACAAATTGATTGCTAACTAAGAATGGGATTAACCATGATCCAGATTCACAGTAATGTGTATCAGTGTGGTAGTGGGTAGAAATTTATTTAGACTTTTCTATATATGGATACTCAAAGTTCACATAGTTATTAAAGACAAGAATATTATACAATGACCTCTTTGCTTTTTGTGTCAAATTCTTAATTTTATTTCAATTTGGTTTTATTTCACTAATTAATGGTTTATGAGAGCATTTTGTCATCAATAGCCATAACATGGAAATAGTTAGATATACCTACAATGATAATCCTATTAAGTAAAAAAAAAAAACTATAATTCCATTGACTAAATTTGCAAATCATTCATGAAAATTTGTTCCTAATTTTCAGGAAGATATCAGATTAATAGTATTGTGTCTCCTGTTTCAGGAAGACAATGAAAATATCCTTATATATGTATAATAATCTAGCTTATGTGTAACATTAGTGTGTTTGCCATTTTATTTATCATGGTTCTTTTTAAATTGAAATAATGTCAACTGATATATCATGTGTGTTCTGATGCCTTCCTAACTTCTAGTTTTCTTTTAATGTTCTTTATATTTTTGTCTTTGATTCAGATGTTTCTACTTTTTGTTGGGAAAGCATTCTGCATTTTTCTTCTTTCTCTTTCTCAATTTCTGCCCAAGTTCTTCTGCAACTTCAAAATAGATAATAGTCATTTGTAGTTTCTTCTTGGCCTACAATTATTTCTTTTTACTTTCTTAAATATTAATATCGTTAAGGCATCTAATGATTCATGAGTATTGACTCCACTGCCCACAGACTAGATGTAGCCAAAAATAGGTATTACTGTAGGACAACACAAAATCATAAACTCAGTTAAAACATGAAAGTTTTTTAAAGATTTATTTGTTTGTTGTTTGTTTTATGTATGAGTGCTCTATCTGCATGTACAACTTTATGCCAGAAGAGGACATCAGATCCCACTATAAACGGTTGTTAGCTACCATATGGTTGCTAGGAATTGAACTCAAAACCTCTGGGAAAACATCCAGCGTTCTTAACTGCTGAGTCATCTCTCCAGCCCCATGAAAAGTTTTTAAAATAATTGTTCAAAATTTATTTATCCAGCCCCATGAAAAGTTTTTAAAATAATTGTTCAAAATTTATTTATTTATTTATTTTAGCACAAATATTTCAATTTATTAGATTTAGATGATAGTAATTCTTCTGCATATTCATTGTAAAAAGGTCTTCCATATGTGAAACTGTCCTAAGTGTTTTATGAATATAAATGAATTATTACATTTTCATTAGAAACCTTTTTTGCATCTCATTTACTTCCACCACCTCTCTCTTCCTCCCCTCTTTATCTCTCATTTCTGTCATCCTGTAAAAAAGTAGTAGTTTCACAGAAATGCTCAAGAGAGTTTTATTATTGAATATTTTGTAGCTAATTAAAATTTTCTTGGATTGTTGCTTATTGTTGTTTAAATATCTATCACTTCATAAATATATTTGTGTATATTGAACTACTCCAGAAAGGGAACTAACCAGATAACATAATATGATCTTATAAACACTATTTCCTATAAGTGTGATTTCATGTATTCTTCTCATAGTCCTTTATACAAAACCATTTTTAATGTGCTTGACTCTTGGAAATTCTGAGCTTAGCTCATCATGTAATATTCTTCATCATATTTAAGCAATTATACAAACTATACTGCGTGTGTGTGTGCTGCAACTGATTTTGTTTTTGCTTATGTTTTACATAAATGCACTCAAACATATAGCGTACTCATTCTAGTAACTGTTTTAGTAGACTCTTTTAATGAAGGTCGTGTCACATAATAAACAAATTGGAAATTATTTACAATGATATTTTGACTTTTTCTGAAGATGTTGCAGATTAGTAAAAACAGACATTAATTTGTTTGCTCTCTTGGTTAATTGGAAGAGTACACAATTACTTTTTTTTCATTTTTCTTTATTAAGAAATTTTCTACTCACTCCACATACCACCCACAGATCACCCCTCCTCCCACCCCCAGCCCTCTCTCCCAAGCCACCCCACACCCCCACATCCCCCAAATCAAGGTCTCCCATGGGGAGTCAGCAGAGCCCGGCACACTGAGCCTAGGCAGGTCCAATTCCATATACATATATGGGACTGTTGTACATGTGAGTGCAATGCCCACAGAGGCAAGAAGAGGGTGTTGGATTCCACAAAGCTGGAGGTAGTTGTGAACTATCTGGTGTGGGTAGGCATGGGAACCAAACTGAGGTCCTTTATGCTATTATCCTAATGGTTTACAACTTAGTGCCATTAACCACTGAGCTAACCCAACCCTAGCCTCCTTTTTACTTTTTAATTTAGCAATTTTTAGTAACTTAATTATGAGGTTCTCTAACATGAATTTTGTAGATGACAAAGGCATTTCAGAATGCCAAAAGATCAGATATACTTGGACCCAAAGAACATAAAGCCGTGATATTCCCTGATAAAAAGAAGATTTCATCTCTGTCCTCTTTCTCCCCCAAAATCTAAACATGTTATTTAATGTTTTTTGAACTGCTTTTAAATGCTGTCATTATTATATAGAATATTCATGTTCTCTGTTGCTTGGAGCTATTATTTTATTTTTCACCATACTTAATTTACTATGATAACTTTATAAGATGTTTTTGTATCATACTGAAAATTTTCTCTCAAAAGTTTTGTTTTTGAACTTGTTTTCAACTCCCATCCCGTGTATTTACAAAACAGTTACTTAACAATAACTTTTGTGCAGATAGGACCATAGTGCATTCTACATATACACATGTGTAAAAATCTGAAAGAACTGAAAAAAATTACACACAAAATCTTAAATCCTACACCTTTTTGGCTTCTTTGTTCAATGTTTATAGATTGTGAAGAGCTTAAAATTGAAAAGATTTTAATTTTTTTCATCATATACACTATCTTCCATTTTTTTTTTAATTGTCGCATTCTCTGGTTCCATCAATTCAGAATCAGTGTCAATGGGACTGAATCCATATGAGATGAAGATCTGAAAGGAGTGGGTAATGCTTTCTTCCCCTCCCCCACCTATTGTTTATACATCCAGACCAATTTTTACCTCTGAATAAGGACAAAGTTCAGTTGGTCCCCTGGTCTAACTTGTCTGTACAGAAAAGACACATGCAAACACGCATTTGAAGTTACAAATGGACAAGGGGATCCATATTCCTGGTTTGTTTATATCTGTCGATTTCTTCCAAGTTTCGGAGGTTGTATAAAGCATGAATAGAACCCTCTTTCTGAACAAACTTATGTGTAAATACAGTTTATTTCACTTGAAGCCTGCCTCCATGACTGATGGAAATTATAGTAAAACTTCCACCTGGGCTGTCAGCTACGGGAAACTTTCTTATTTATTTTTATTTGTCACAGCAGGTTAAGCTCACAAAGTCCAGGTGTTGCATGGCTTTAAATCTGGGCACAGGCCTAAGAATAGTCTGTTGAAGGTAGTTTATTTAGGATCCCTAAACATGAAGGGACTTAACGAAATGGATTTTATCCAGCTCTGTGAGTCAGGGTATAAAGTTAATGTACAAGGACCACAAATAAGGGAGGAACACAACAATAACACCAATGGAACAAAACTCTACTGCCCATTCTGCTGTAGTTCGCCATGCTTGCTGAAGGACAAGAACAAAGACAGAGAAGCCACTTTTTATGCTGAGCATCTAATTGTACAACATAACTAAAAATGAGATCCTTCTGCCTTCTCCCTAAACTTATGGGAGTATGAGTATCGTTGCCAAAAAGTAAGCATCTTTCCCCTCCTTCTTTAGATGTGGAATTTTAAAGATGTTAATCTTTCATTATTTTACTTTTATTCCAATTGAGTTTTAGCCTCCATTCCCAAGGCTCTGATAAACGCATTAACTTAGAAAACACATTGTCTTCAAATTGCTTTGTTTTGTTTAGCTCTGCTTTGTTTTTCTAATTATTTTTCCCCAACTAACACGATAATTCTTTGATTAACATGATCATTCCCTCTCCACTATCTGAAATTACATAATTTATTTAATTAGCCTGCCATATTGGGTATTGGCTGTATTTTCTGTTTCCTTCCTAAAGCAGTCAAAAATAAAATTATCTTTTTCTTTCATTTGCCTCCCTATCTAGCGGATCTCAGTATCAATCCTACAAATGTTTTTACTTTGTGAGTATACAACTAATTTGAGTCCAATTAATGTGCACATAATTAAAGTTGATTTTTGTATGTTTTTCTAATTTCCATCACACTGGGCTTATATTTCAATACCTTGATATTTCATAAGCTGTCAGCTTGTGAGACGTTCCAGTTATAAGGGACTTTAGTTGACTCTTGTAGGATGTATATAAGTACATGTATCAAGTTGACCCATCTGGACAGCACAAAATTCCCAGACAAGCATGTTTGAACTGAGCCACTTACACGATCTGCTGTAATAGTTGATTCTGTCCTGTTTTACATTTATAGTTGACATTTGCTTTCTACTCCCTGCACATCAATGCGAGAAGGGAGGATCTATTTTCCAAACTACGTCTTAGGCTAAGTCTCTATACAACAATCCGTTATAATATCCATGCAAAATTGTGAGAGTTTAAAGAGGAGCGATAGAACTGTACCTTGAGATGATAAAAAAAATCATTATGCAGTTGTTTTTAAATTCTTGGTATTTTATACTGTGTAATGCCTAATAGCACATTATTTCAATTGATATTGGGAGATGGCTTCTTATAAAATTCCTCTGTAAAGAAACACTGACATCCAATACCTACATTTGCTTTTCAGTTTTCATCTCAAACACAGAAAAATGTCTGACAGTAAGAGTAAGTAGTTATTCAACAACTCTGTAAATGATAAAGAGCTAAAAAAAAAATGAGACAATAACAATTTCATCAGACCACTTGCTACTATAAAAATTCTGTACTTGACTGCCTGATTATTTCTTTGAAAATTATACTTTATTTTTCGCTTGCTATATTCACTAGGTTGTAAGACAGTATTTAACATAAATATATGAAATCATCTTAAGAGAATGGATGACTATTACCTTGTATGCTAGAAAATACTTTATTGTATCATGCATACCTCATTTTCCCATTTTTTTTTGTTTTAATCATTATTAAGCTATATGGTGTGGAGTTAGAATTAAGGATATCTCTTTTCTTTTGCCACTGATATTATCTGTGTGGTCTTGAGTATATTACTTACTCTTCTTATCCTTTAGGTAACAATAATATCTCTCTTTCCTGTGTCTTTTGATTGTGTCCTATATAACTATAATGAAAGCAATCTATACATGAAGACAACAATATCAGATAGAGATCACTGGAATTTAGTTAATTTTGTTGTTGCTTTTCTTGATGTCCTTTCTTTTTCCTTTCCTCCCCTCCCCTCCCCTCTCCTCTCCTCCCCTCTCCTCCCCTCCCCTCCCCTCTCCTGTCCTGTCCTCCCCTCCCCTCCCCTCCCCTCTCCTCTCCTCCCTTCCCCTCTCCTCTCCTCTCCTCCCCTCCCCTCCCCTCTCTTCTCTTCTCCTCCCCTCCCGTCTTCTCTCCTTTCCTTACCAACCCTGTACCTTAACTATGGGGTATTTCCACATTTTTCTGACTGTCACATATCTAATTTCATATTCTCAGCCCTTAGAGATCTGGGGCTTTCTAAAAGCACTTTTAGAATGAATAATTAAAAGAGAACCGAACTGGAAATATTTAACTTTGAAAATGTTGAGGATGCTTTATGTTACATCCTTGGGAGAGAAAATGTAAACAACATGAGTATTTCACAAAACCACAGTTAAAGTGAAGGCTGAGGACCTTTTCTCTCCACTTCCAGCCTTTCCCTTGCTAATACCCCCAGTGACTCTATGGATGGAAGAGCAAGTCACACTGCCCACTCGCTCTGTCCAATCATGTGATTTCTCTGGCACGTTAAATTGACCAATGCCTACAATCAACTGGAGCTAAGGCAGCTGCTCTCTTTGAAGCTCCAGACATTTGTTTCTGAATAAACTGACCAAATTAGTGTGTTCCCAGGTAATTTATGATTTCTCATTTACTTGACTTATTTCACGATGACTGGACATTAGTTCATTTTAAGGAAGACAAGATAAATTCGGTTTCAGTGACATTAAAACTAGACCAAGGAAGCACACCAAGATCAACTATTTCAAAATCAACAGATTTTCCTTAAGTCTTCTCCCACTCAAGAAGGAGAAAAATCGTTTTTAAAAATAACATGCATGCTTGAATAATTTTTATTTTAATATTATGCTCGTAGGGATTAAGACCCAAGTTTATGTAAATTTTAAAGTCACGACTAAACTCTTGGCTATGTGGAGTTGATAGCTTAAAATGTGAAAACCTCCTTGTGTTTATAGCTGGAACAGTGCCTGCTTGGGGATTAAACTCTGAAGGCTGTGCTGATGTCACTGGATTGGGGTTAGGAAGACACACTTTGGCAAATCTAAGACCGGTGCCAAAACCATGACTCCAAAATTTATGGCCGGACTCTAGACTGCCTTAAAATTCATGGCTCTCAAATTTATGATGGTACTCGTGACTTTCCAGGCTACAGATTTTAAGTGAATACAATAATAAATAAAAAAAAATGTTTTGTGTACGAATCACCATACAGTTACCATCTCAGAATGCTGATCTGGAAATAACCCATGCAGTTACACTGTGTCTTCATTGTGTGGAGGTGGCATGGGGGTAGGGTACTGTATCATTTTAGATAGCATTTAAAATGTTAACATTAATAAAGTTATACAAATATTAAGAAAAGACCAATTTTATGTTATAATCCATATTATTATTATTATTTTCACATTTTTGTCACAATTTAGTTTCCTACCCTGGGTGTCTTTTTGTCTAAACTCCCAAGGGATGATGATAACACTGTTTCCTTTGGGAAAAAATTCCAAAATCAAAATCAGCTATTCCTTGACCTTTACCCATGGATTTTGTTTTCTTGATTATTTTTAATCTTAAATTTCAAGTCAAATGCTGGGATAAAGCCAAATATCTGGATGAAAAGCCTGGTCACACAGATGTTTTATTTGTGGAATAATGGATGGCTCTAGACGGCCTTTCTAGGCCTTCATTGTTGGATACAGTTTACATTCTCTTGGTTTCTATTTTCCCCTCATAATAAAAACTTGCTTCCAGCAACTCTGGAAATGTTCTTCCCATCTCTTCTATTCTTCATTCTCTTCTCCTTACCATCACTTGGCTCTGTCCATCAAATAGGAATGACTTTCTCCTTCATTCTCTGACCTGCTTTATAGAATTCTCCATGTCTTTCTTGGGGTCCTGTTTTCCAGGTGGCCTCCCTCTCAAGGTGTTTTTACTTACCTCTTCTTTAGATGACTATGCATTTATTCTAGACCTTCTCCAGAAAAGCATGAGCCACCATGTCTTGTGCAAGCTTAGACTCCCTTCTATTCCTAGTATATAAAGAATATTTGATAATACTTATTCTTTAAATGTCCCATTTAACAAATGGTTGACAAAATATTGGTTAATAATTTGAGTTCTTTACCTATTTATTCCTTTTGGAGTAAATAATTTCAGGCCTTATAGATTCCTTTATTGTACCTTAAAAATAATGTGAGGCAACCTACCATACATACTTAAGTAATAATGTAAACAAATTCTACATTTGGCAGGTTTGAAAATTGAAATGTTAGTGGGAAGAGAAATTAAATGTTTTAGTTCAGCAAGATTGAAGATGGAATTATTATTTTATTACCTCTACAATTGTTTCATATTAATTCCTTTTCTTGTGTGGGTTATTATACCAAAGTACCAAAAGCTGAGTGTCTAATAAACAACCAGACCTTCATTTCTCAAATAAATAAAAATTGTATTTTGTTCTGGAGGATGCTTAGTTGAAATTAAGGCACAAAGTGATTCTGTGTATGGTGAGGGCCACTCTCGGTCTTCTCCCTGTCCTCATATGGTGAAAAAGGTAAGGGGTCCATTTGAGAGTCACTAATACCATTGTGAGAACTGTTACCACCAATTTAATAGCCTCCCAGAGGCCCCACATTCTAAGATCATCACTTTTAGGACTTACGATTTCAGCACACATAATTAGGGAGACCACAGACATTTAGCATAACAATAAACTACAGGACACATTTTATTTAATGTAATGAGAAGTGAATGGTTGCCACACACTTCAGTCATTTTCACGGACATTAGAATCAAAATAGGTGGGGGCAGGTAAGATGCTTGTCTTCGTTAGGGTTTCTATGGCTGTGAAGAGACACCATGACCACGATGCTTATAAAGGAAAGCATTTAATTGGGGGGCTTATAATTTCATTAGTTTAGTCCATTACCTTCATGGCGGGACATGGCAGTGTGCAGGCAGACATGGTGCTGTGTGCAGGCAGACATGGTGCTGTGTGCAGGCAGACACGGTGCTGGAGAAGGAGCTGAGAGTTCTGCATCTTGATCTGCAGTCAGCAGGAAGTGAACTGTGCTGCTGAGAATAGCTTCAGCATAGGAGACCTCGAAGTCCACCCCCACAGCGACACACTTCCTCCAAAAAAAAAAAAAAA
>CABHPH010081363.1:0-16557 GCA_902168325.1 Peromyscus nudipes | reverse complement strand
AATGTGTATTAAGCACTAAGTGCTGTTTTAGTGCTTTACACATGTTAAGTTAGCACTCCTCAAGCTGTCTGTGATGATGAGTGGATGAGCAGAAATCACAAAAGAACGCTGCCTACTGACTCACTCCCCCAGGCTCATGCATAGCCCAGGTCTACCTGCCCTGGAAAGAGCTGCCTGTGATGGGCTTGCATCACTAAATCAAGACAGTTCCTGACAGATGTACCCAGAGGCCAATCTAATACAGGCAATTCCTCAATGGAGGCTTCCTTCCCAGATGACTCTAGACTGGGTCAAATTGACAGAGATAACAAGAATGCGAAGGAATCCCTGGCTTGACTACCAGGTGAGGTGTGTCTTGCTTTTTGGTCTGACCTGTATGAAATCAACCTTTTTTTGCATAGATCTGCTGGCCTGCTCAGAGTGTTGTCAATCCACGTGTATAAAAGCAGTCAAAAACCCTTGAAGATAACAGCCATTAGAATGTCATCACTTTGCAGATGAGAAAGTAGGAGGGTGGAGGAATGGAAATTTGTGAAGTACTGGCTTAGCACACATGAAACCTTGGCTCAGTCTCCAGCACTGTATGAACTGGGCTTGGAGATGGCACATACCAGGAATCTCAGCACTGGGGAGGTGGAAGCAGGAGGATGGGAAGTTCAGTCATCCTTAATCAAAGATATCAAATTTGAGGCTAGCCTGGGCTACATGAGATCCTGTCTCAGGAAAAGAAGGTGGGATGATGGGGATGCCTTGGCTAATTCTTGTTTAGAATGCTGGAGTTCAGTATTAGATGTTGGTCCAGATGAACCCCAGTACTCTTCTGCCCCCACATTCTGCTCACACTCAGAGGCTGTGTAGTTGAGTCTGGTTTGGCTCCAGGGTATAGTTTGGGAGTTCTGGAAATTTGGAGAGATGAATGAATGAATGTGGAGGAAATATCTAATGAATACAAAGGAAGAAACTTGCTAAATGCAAAATGGGAGTTAATCCAGCCATATTAAATTATCTATAAGCACATACATCCACATTGGGAGCAAGAAGTATAGTTCTGTTTACCTGAAGTCCTCTCTTCCCGGAGCATTAACAAACCAGCCTTTCTCTTGGGAGCCAGTCCTGAGGGCATTCACAGCAGGAGTTCACCCAAGCTGCTACTTCCAACAGGTGACGAGAATGTAGGAAGTATTTTCCTACACGTGGCTATGAGGATGCCTTGGGAACCCCTCATTCTTATTTTTCTCTGTAATAATAATACTTAATACTTTTTAAAAATCACATTGCCAGGTGACTCTCTTTCCCTAGACTTCGCTAACTGAAGTATTTCATAAATAAACAGCACTTGACCATATTTTTTTTTTTTTTTTTGGTTTTTCGAGACAGGGTTTCTCTGTGTAGCTTTGCGCCTTTTCCTGGAACTCACTTGGTAGCCCAGGCTGGCCTCGAACTCACAGAGATCCGCCTGGCTCTGCCTCCCGAGTGCTGGGATTAAAGGCGTGCACCACCAACGCCCAGCCCATATTTTTAAAAATTCTCCTTCTATGTAAACACATGTCAAAGAACGAGAAAGGGTTTGCATTCTCAGCCACTTAGTAGGTCTGATCTTAAGGCAGCCAGCTCACAGGGCAGCTGCATGTTCTGTCTTCTGTCCTGAGCAAAACTCCGAAACACACAGAGGTTAGAGCCGCATCTGCTCGTCAGTTCTCAGCTCTGTAGCAGGTGTCCCTGTGAGTGTTGCTGTATGCAGTAGAGGATCCGACAAGGCCAGCTGGCTTTTCTTGGAAGAATTTGGGGGAATCTGCTTCCCATTTCCCCTAGACTCTTGGCAGAATCGCATCCCACGGTCCAAAGACTGAGGTTCTGTTTCCTTGCTGACCACTGTGGTGTAGAGGTGCTCTTAGCTTCCAAAGGTCACTCATATCTTTAGCATATGGCCCCTTCCTCCTTCAAATATTAGAAATTATTTGGTGTAGTGGGGTGTTTTTCCTGCACGTCTGTCTATGCATCATGTGAGTTCAGTGCCCTCAGAGGCCAGAAGAGGGCATTGGATCCCCCAAGACTGGAGTTACAGGTGGTTGTGAGCCGCCCTGTGGGTGCTGGGAATCAAGCCTGGGTCCTCTGGAAGAGCAGCCACTGCTCTTAACTACTGAGCCATCCCCACAGCCCTGGCCCTTCCTTCTTCACAGAAGCCATGGGCACTGAATCTCTCAAGCTTCATGTCTTCTCCTGCTGGTGACCGAGGAAAACTAAGCTCCAAGGGTTTGCTGTCCTCCCCCATACCACCCTCCCCCACCTCCTTTCTTGTTCTTGAGACAGGTATTACTAAATAGCTCTGGATAGTCTGATACTTGTCATGTGATCCAGGCTGGTCCTGTCAGTTTTAAACAGCATCCCTTCTATGCCTTGACACTTGGGCTGACCTTGTCACCCGGGCTGACCTTGTCACCCTGCTCCCAGAGCTGGATCAGCAAAATAACCTGGCTACCTCCATGTCACAAAAGCAACTGATATGGAACTTTAATAACATCTGAAAGGAAATCTCTCTCTCTGTCTCTCTCTCTCTCTCTCTCTCTCTCTCTCTCTGTTTCTCTCCCCCTCTCATTACCTAGATTGGTGTCCAGCTGAATAATGAGGAAAAATAGAATCTTGAAGGGCCATGTTTTATAATTCTGCGGTCCCTGTTCCATAACACAACTAACCAATCATCTGATTGCTCTGGTTTCTTGATAGCTGTGATGATTACGGCTACAATAACTTTCAGCACCACCCAGGGAGACAAGAAAAGAAACCAACAGAAATGCTCTTTCTAGCTGGAGCTCTAAGACAATCAGACTTAGTCAGCACCAGCTTTGCCCAGGATGATTCCCAGACCTGAAGCAGCAACTGGGACAAGGCAGTGCTCATCAGGTATAGCACCTGCTGCATAAATGGCTGTGCAGCCAGTTATAGCCCGTCAGTCAATTTTTGTTGTATCAGGGTCCCTCTGTGTAGCCCAAACTCACAATCCTCCTGCCTCAGGCTTCTGAGAGCTGGAATTACAGGCGTTTGCCACCATACCTGTCTAGTGAACTCTTTATTGGTTGTTGCACACAGTGTTCTTGAGCTGAGCACAATGAGGAGTATGTAGAACTCTTAAGCTCCATAGCCCTTGCCATGGCTGGTTTTATGTACCAACCTAGCTATGTTGTGGCATCCAGTTGTTTAAATAAATATGAGCCTAGATGTTGGAGCGAGGGATTTCAACGAGTGGGATTTGAATGAAGCAAAGTGTGGGTCGACCCTGTTCAGTCAGGTGGAGGAAAGTCTGATGCTTCTGAGGGAAGAAGGAAGACTGTATTGAGAGGCCTCACACTCAGACTACAGCAGCAGCTGCCTGGGTCTCCAGACCCACTCCTCCTCTCTTTCTCTTCCTCTTATTCTCCTCCTGCCCCATCCCCACACACTATTACATCCCTCATGTACCCTATAGGCTCTGTCTCTTTGGGAAACCCTGAGTAATATACCAACGTTAAGAAGTTAAATGCCTTCAGGAAGGTTGATGTGTTTACAGAGAGAAGCAATGAGTAGTGTGGATTAGTTCTAGAACGTGTTCTTTCCCTTGAACGTGAGGAGGACAGAGAGGTTTTGTCAGCAAAGCACAAGGATGTCACCAGCAACAAAGCAGATGCCTCTGCTGTGGAGAATTACAGGGACTTGAGGATGTTGTTGTTTTTAATTTTTAAAGAGGCTTTTGCTTTGTAGATCTCCTTCCTGCCTCATCCTCTTAGGTGTTGGGATTATAGACATGTGCCATCATACCCTGGTTTAGGTAACAGTTCCTGCTGGAAAATTACCATAGACATGGCATGTGGTCCCAGTCACTTGGAAGACTGAGGCAGGGGGGTTACTCAGGAGTTCAGAGCTAACCTGGGCAACATGTTGGAGTCCAGCTCCAACTTGTTGAAGGGTTCTTGGGGAGAGGAGAGAGGAATGAGGAAGTATTAGATAGAAATATAGGCGGAGACAATGAGAAAGACAAAGACACATGATAGCTTCAGGAGGGCTCAGGGTCAATACCCAGTTGCCTCAAGTTTTATTCTAATGGGCTTTTTTTATACACAACCAAGGGGAGTAGCAAAAGATCTCCCCCTTTCAAGACCAAAGCACAACATACAGCCAAGTGTAGACCCTTCAAAACACCTGGTAACCACACCCCTGGCCAAATTATTATCCTAT
Organism: Peromyscus nudipes; assembly: GCA_902168325.1. NCBI lineage: Eukaryota > Metazoa > Chordata > Mammalia > Rodentia > Cricetidae > Peromyscus > Peromyscus nudipes. The sequence continues at coordinate 12,348 of CABHPH010081363.1, read as the reverse complement.
TATGCAGCCCTGCTGGGTAAAGCAAGCTCAGACTTTCTGACCTTGAGTAAGGGCTTACTAGGGAGCCTCTGTGGTCCCTCACAGTAACGTAGGGAGACTATGTCTCTTAAAAAGAAGTCAAATACAAATCTTGATTGCAATCAGAAAGCCAGACTTGGTAGTATATAGGCCTGTAATCTCGCTACTCAGCAGCAGAGGCAGAAAGATTTCAAGTTCAAGATTGGCTTGGACAATAAAGTAAGACCCTGTCTCAAAATAAAGTCAAGTGGGGCTATAGCTCAGGGTTGGAGTGCTTGCCTAGCATGCATGAGGCGCTGAGTTCAACCCCTAGTGCTGAAAATGAAACTCAAGCATAGGCTGGACTTCAGCTGCCACCAGTGCCGGTTTCAAGGCAAGCTTGTCCCTAAGAGGTGGCCTTATGATCATCCTCCCTGAGACCTGAAAGGCCAGACCATGTGGGGTCACCTTGGTCATCAAGCCTCCTCTCTCTCTCTCTCTGGTGTCAGCTCTCCTCTGTTCAAGGACTTTCTCTGTCTCTTCTGCCTCTAATCCACAATCCACAATGCCTGTGAAGGTGAGTCACACCTGGGCTAATACATGCTCACTGCCACCTTCACCCTCAGAGGAGTCCTGAGCACAGTCTTCCAGCCTCACAGCTCTGCCCAGGGAAAAGCCAACCCACCTTTGCAGTCTTCCTTCCATGCATGTTTGTGTTAAACCGGTGTCAACAGGGGCACAGCGTAACTAACTGCCTGCACTTTTAACACAGGGAAGGTGCTGTTTGCAGCTGTGACAGAAGGAGTCACTGGGTCTCAGGCTATCCAGGGGAAGGCATTCTCAGAGCAAATTCTACCACAGCAACTCCTTGGTCTCCTTGACTGGGTAACCCACCCCAAGTCTGGACCAGCTGATGTTTCCTGGAAAGCTCTCCAGCTGCCTACCTGTTCATATGTGGGTGTGTAGCACAAAAAGCCTTTGAATTAGGAGACTTGGAGTTCAGCACTGTCAATCATCTTACAGTGTCCTAAGCTGACTGTTAAAATTTGCAAGGCAAGATAAATTCTTCCAGCAGACACTTGTCAAAATCCACAATATGCTGCCTTGAGATGTTCGTGGCATAGAACAGGCAAAATTATGTATGCAGCTGGCAGGGTGGCTCCTGCCTCTAATTCCAGCATGCAGGAGGGAAAGCTTGCTTACCACAAGATCTAGGCTTTTCTGAACTACATAGTGATCTCCAGGGCATGGTCTACAGAGTAAGATCCTACCTCAAAGTGTAATAAAAATAAACCATAACCATGCACGTATTGTGACTTCAAAGAGTCATTGCTACATTACAACTGTGTGAGAATTATAAAAGCTGAGGGGACGGAGACAAGGACAGAGAAGGCCCCATGGACAAGGGACGGGACATGGAAAACATGAAATTCAAGGCAAACTGAAACAGAAATAAAACCTTCAGATTTCAACCTTATCATAAAAATATTTGGGGTAGCCAGGCGGCGATGGTGCACTGCTTTAATCCCAGCGCTCAGAAGGCAGAGCCAGGCAGATTTCTGTGAGTTTGAGGCCAGCCTGGTCTACAGAGCAAGATCCAGGACAGGCACCAAAACTACACAGAGAAACCCTGTCTCGAAAAACAAAAAAACAAAACAAAACAAATTTGGGATAGTTTTAATTATTTTTTTAAATTCCATTTGTTAAAGGTATTTTAATTTTTCCTTGTTTTGTATGTGTTGGTTGGAGATGCACTAGTGTGGAAGGCAGAATTCAACCTCCGGTGTCTTCCTTTATCTCCACTTTCCTTTTTTTTTGTTTGAGGATTTTATACATGCATATAGTATGTTTTGATCAAGTTCACCTTCCATTCCTATTGAGTACTATGGGGGGGGGAGTCTCCTCCCAGGGTCTGGAAAGAATCTATAACCAGCTGATAATTTAATCTTTGGTGATATGAAATAAATCTATGTATACAAAACTCCTTAGTCCATACACTTTATTATTCTGTGTCAATTCTCTCTCTACACAGCTTCTATTCTGCTCTCAAGCCTAGCTCCTTTCTTGCCTGATTTCTCTCTACATTTATTTACTGTCCCCTCTAAGTTCTAACTTAATTCTCTCATCTTAGTTCTGACCCATCTAGGTTCTCATTCATCTAGTTCTTTCCCATCTTAGCTCCTCTCCCATCTCCTTCTTCCTCATCTTGTTCTTTCCCATCTGGCTCTTCATCTTCCATCTCACTCCTCTAGTTCTCTCTTCTAGCCCTTCAATCTAGTTCTTCCCCATCTCAGTATGTTCCTCTCCAGTTCTTACCCATCTAGTTCATCCATTCTCTCTTCTCTTCTCTGTCTCATCCTCAAGTTCTCTAGTCAAAATCCTCCTTCTCCTTCCCAGTTCTCCAACACAAGTTCTCTAGGGTATTCAGTTATAAACCCAAGCAATAGCAATCCTCCCCCTCCAGCCAGGTCACCAGGCCTGAATTCTTACATGGTCATAAAAGCAGGTAAATATTTTGCTTAGGCAGTGACCATCAGGCTTTCTTTCACAACCTGAAAATGGAGTGGTTAAAAGAGGAGGTCAATTGAGAGCTAATGATTGGTTAGTATATCAAGAAGGGGAATCTATGTGCCCAGCTACATTCCTAGAGGTAGTTAGGTAAGAAGTTACGTGTCTATAATGTTAGTAATAGAAAAGGAGGGCCTCAGATTGCACAAGAAATATAGCTATTCTCCTGACCTAGGGAACAGGCGTCATTTCCATAAGGGTGTTACTTTAGTTCAGGAGATCATTTGGCCTTGGATGCTTGATAGGTATTTTAGATAAATACACTGTTAGGAGTTCTTTGAAGCACACAAGAAAATCATTTTAGGAACCAGCTAGTATATATATAAAAGCTAAAATATCACCAAGACTTTTTAAGCCATGGCTTGACCTTTGGAAAAGTCCTTGACTTTTCCAAGCAGTAGCTTTTGTGATAGTAGCTGGATTCCATTACATTTTCCTGCAGCTTGCAGCACATTCTCTCCCCTCCAATTCTTCCCCTGAATACTCCTGCCTCCATTCCTTCCCAGTTGCACATGTATATATTTCTAACCCACCGAGTCCACTTACGGCTGCTTGTATGTATATGGGGTAGGATGGAGCATGCACAGCCTCTCAGGCCTGCGTCTCGGAAGAGAGCTGACTGTCCCTCTTCCAGCAGCCCATCAGTTGCCAATAGCTCTAAGCTAGGGTTGGAACTTGGTATCTACCCTCCCAACCACGCTGAGATCTAGTCTGGGTTTGATCTTGTGTAAGTCTTGTGCAGGAAGTCACAGCTGTTGTGAGTTCATCTGTGCAGTGCCCTGTTGAACCTAGAAAAACAGTTTCACTGGAGGCACCCATTGCTTCTGCCTCTTAACAATTTTTTCTGCCCCTCTTTCTTCAATGATCCCTGAACCCCATGAAGATGGGGTGTGATATAGATGTCCCCTTTAGGGCTGAGCACTCCATAGTACCTTATTCTCTATACGATGGCCAGTTGTGAGTTTCCATCTACTGCAAAAAGAAGCTTCTCTGATGAGGGTTGAGAGAGGCACTAATCTATTACACACAGGCTGGGTCTCTCACCTAACCAGGAATTGGCCATTTTGGCTGGACTAGCTGGCTACCCAGCCCCTGGCATCTGCTGTCTGCCTCCCAGTGCTGGGGTTTTAGATGCCCACCACCATGCCCAACTTTTATGTGAGTGCTGGGAATTCAAATTCAAGTCCTCACTTTGCCCAGTAAACCATGCTCTCACTTCTGGACTAATTTTAACATGCTATCACAATGTCACTATTTGGCCCATACTTAATGATTCCTAAATGTGTTTCTACCTTTTGACCTGCTTCTTCCCACATGTCAACAGCTGTTTGCAAGCAACATCTGAAAGCATGGTCCCAATACATCAATAAGGAGTTTTAAATGTGGTGAGGCAGTAAGAGGCCATGATGCTGAGGTGAGAGAGAGAAGTTCACTAAGTGTGCAGGGCAAAAGGAGGAGGCAGCTCAGATAGACCCAGAACTGGAGAGCTCTTCAGGAAATTTAAAAAGTGAAATTTAAAATTTTAAAAGTTCCATTATGATCTTTCTGGAATCCAAGAGAAGAAGCTGCATGACTTGTATATTTCAAGGCAGTGATTTCAACACAGTCAGGGAGCTGCTGCTGGGTGCATACCTACCTCCCTATTTACAGAGAGAGAGAGAGAGACAGAGACAGAGAGACAGAGAGACAGAGAGACAGAGAGAGACAGAGAGAGACAGAGAGACAGAGACAGAGAGACAGAGACAGACACAGAGACAGAGAGACAGAGAGACAGAGACAGAGAGAGAGAGCTGCAGCTGGGTGCATACCTACCTCCCTATTTACAGAGAGAGACAGAGACACACACACAGAGAGAGAGAGAGAGAGAGAGAGAGAGAGAGCTGCAGCTGGGTACGTACCTGCCTCCCACTTACCCACAGCCAGAGAGTTACAGCAGGCTAAGCACCTACCTCCCCAATGAATCACATCCAGTTAGGGACCTGCAGCTGGCTAAGTGCCTAGCTCTCCATTTAGCACATTGCCTGTTGGTGCACCTGTAGGACTCAGACTGACAAATAAGACCGAGAGTATCGCAAACTGGGTCAAACCAGAATGTTCAAAGTATAAAGGATGCTTCACGGGATCGATCAGGAGTTGCTGTTTCTAAGACTGTCATCTAAAGTCGCAGAAGTACTGCCTCACTGACTTGCCCCTATGAATTTCAATCTGAGATGACCTGCTCCACTGTAATAAACATCGGAACTAGGAAGATGACTTTGTGGTGCAAGTGTGAGGACTGGGAGTCTTCAGACCCTAGTAAAAGCCAGATGGGGGTGGTAGCCTGCCTGTAATCCCAGTGAGGCAGAGCCAGAATCCCTGGAGCAAACTGGCTAGTCAAATTAGTGAGCTCTGTTCAGCTGTTGAATGCATGCTTCTGAGGAACTTCTCTCTTGCAGCATATCTACTCCATATTTCCCTTTGCTTCAGAATAAAAATCCTTGGCTGCTCTGTTTTGTGTGTGCTTCAGTTCTTTGAACAAGATGCCAAGGCTGTGGAAACACCTGGCCCAGACGGAGATGACCAGTAACATTGGCACGGATTGGAAGTCAACCTACTATCTAGTTACTGAGTTCTTCTGTGTGTTTCAGAAGCTTCTGTCTCACCAATGACTTTTACCACCACCACAGCTCACAGCACAGGGCTTAGACCTGCACCACTGCTGTTGTCTGTCACTGGCCATCTAGGAATAATCTCAGCTCCCACCTAGGAATAATCTCAGCTCACTTACTGAGCAACTACTACAAATTGTATAGACCACTATGATTTGTATAGAAATCATTCTTTCAAAACAACCTCATGAGGCAGATATCAACTCCATTTTATAAACAAGGGAAATGAGACACAGAAAATTAAGATAATCACTGAGTTTATACAACCAGTAAATAGAAAGAAAAAAAAAATCTTATCCCTAGTCTGATTTCAAAGCCCGTGTCCCCATTGCACTACGTCTCTGCTCAGCCTACCTGTCCTCCTAGGCATGGCTGTCCTTGTTATTAAGCCACTGTGTTTTGGTGCCAAACCCACCCTCTGCACTCTGTGATGAGAGAGCTAGGACCCTTGCAAGCCTGATTCTGCGCTGCCAGCTGGCTCTCTGTGGGACGCTTTTACTAGGGATGCTAGAAGGCCTGAAGAAGGAAAAGACTTCCTATTTGCTTGCATTCCTGTTGAGCCCCATTCCATGTGCAGCTGTGCTTCCTGCCACACTTGGAGATGTTTTGCCCCCTCCCATCTCCCACTCAGACAGCTGATGACCCTTTTTAAAGGTCTGGATTCCAGACCCACCTAGCCCCTCCTCCCAGGCCCCATGTGTCTGAGCTTTGCTTTTCAGAACTGCCCTTCTCTTCCAAAATAATCCCAATTTCTTCCTTTTGGTACCTCTTACTAGATGTGTGAGGGTCAGCCATCACCAGTGTTTTGGATTGAGAGACCTAAGAGATGCCTCTGGATAAGTCTAGGAGCACACTTGCAAAGAAGTCGATGTGTGGGGACAGTAAAGGAGGGGGAAAGACGTACTCCAAGCTCAGGCAGCACCACCCAATGGCTGGGGATTGCAACAAATCAAAAACAGAAAGGGAGGACAGCAGTCCACATGCCCAGACTCCAGGATTCCTGAGCTCAAGACAGCTGCTGCTGCTGCCGCCATTGCCCCGGACAGCCAGCGCAGCTCTTCAGCTTTGCAGTGTGATCCACACCAGTGGTTCTGCAGGAGGCTTCCAGGCCTTCACCTTCTGAGAACTGCATCATTGACCACTCATGTTCTGGGGCTTCTGTCTTCCTGGACTGAGCAGTTGCAAGGGATGGGTATGACTCTGCAGCATGCAGACAGCCATAGTTGGACTGTGCAGCCTCTGATCATGCAAAGCTATCTAACAAATACACTTTTTATGATTATGCACATTCTCCTGGCTCTGCTACAGGAAGTCTGGCACTAACAGGTGCTTCTTCCTGTGGCTCCCCTGCTAATAATTCAGTTACTTCCACCCTTTTAGGCATTTAGTTGACAACTCCATACCCCATTAAAAAGTCTGGGAAGCTGTTGCCATGAGAAACTAACCCCAGGAATAAAGTGAACCTGAGGGATGCAGGGAACAACTAGACCTGAGGCTGCTCTTTTCAGATCTGCAGGGGCAAAGCACCCATCGGCTGGGAACCCTGGCTGCTAACAGCCCTCAGCTGCATCCTCTGGAAATGCCCTCAGAGGCTTGGACCCACCTCCCTCAAGTCTCCTTCACACTCCAGGTGTGGTCAAACACCTGTTATGTTTTTTGGGTTTTTTTTTTTTTTGGTTTTTCGAGACAGGGTTTCTCTGTGTAGCTCTGGAGCCTTTCCTGGAACTCACTTTGTAGACCAGGCTGGACTCGAACTCACAGAGATCCGCCTGTCTCTGCCTCCCGAGTGCTGGGATTAAAGGCATGCGCCACCACCACCCAGCACCTGTAATGTTTTGATATGAATTGTGCCTCACAGGCTCAAGTGTTGAAGCTTGGTCCCCAGCTGATGGTACAGTTTGGAAGGTTCTAGAAACTATAGAAAGTGGGTCCTAGCTGGCAGAAGTAGATCACTGGGAGTGTGCCTTTGAAGGTGGTACCCACTCCCAGTTCCTTCCTCATGTCTCTGCTTCTTGTTCTCCACAAGGTGAGCTTTCTCTCACTGCCATGTAGTTCTGCTTCAGCATGCTCCCAGAATCCCCAGGGGCCAGACACTGTGTGTGAAGTCCCTGAAACCTTGAGCCGGAATAGACCCTCCCTCCTTTGGCTTCCCTGTGTGAGTGTTCTGTCGTGACAGCAAGAGGAACACATTCCTCTCCTCACCGTGAGTTCCAGCCTCTCCCTGGGAGCAGCAGAGGCGTCCGTGGCTCTGCCATTGTGGGTCCCTTTCTCCTCCAGAGTCCTCTGAGTGAGACTTTGACAGGTAGCTGGCTTCTTGGTCTTCTCAGGACACCTTCACCATGAATAAAAACATTTCTCTTTCCTCTGGGGACAGGGCATTAGTAAGTCTTAAGGGTTTTCTGAAAACACTTCCCTTTCTGGTGTCATTGTCACTTTTTGTTGTTTTTTTACTGCACTGTAGAAATTGTCTTATTGCCAATTTAAAAAATAAGCTTTACTTAAATATAATTCCCATCTATAAAGTTCACCAATGTGACAATATCTTATCCCACTCTGAGATACTGTTACAGAATGATGGGGACTGTGTGATTTATGAGAATGTAAAGGGACTGGAGAGATGGCTCAGAGGTTAAGAGCATTTGCTGTTCTAGCAGAGAACCTGGGTTTGGTTCCCAGCATCTATGTCAGGTGACTCATAACCACCTGTAACTCCAGTTTCAGGGAATGTGGTGCCCTCTTCAGGCCTCTGTGTGCACTGCATGCATGTAGTGTTCATACAGACAAGCAGATGCACACACATTCCCCTAAAAATGAATGCATTAAGATATTAATAGCTTTTAGGACAGGAGATCTGGCTCAGAGGTTAAGAGCACTAGCTGCTCTTCCAGAGGTATTGAGTTCATTTCCCAGCAACCACATGGTGGCTCACAACCATCTATAATGAGATCTGGTGCCCTCTTCTGGCATGCAGACAAACATGCAGGCAGAATGCTGTACACATAATAAATAAATAAATCTTTTAAAAAAGATATTAATAGCTTTTGTTAACTTTTTTGTACTTTATTATTTCTTCCTACAGATTCAAGTTACCACCCAGAATCATTTTCAGCCCACTTCAGCCTTGTTGTTTTTCTTTGCCCTTATGTCTGTTTATAATCAGCAAATGTGCCACTTTGATCTCTATGTGCAGTCATATTTCTACCTTCTACAGTGAGGGCATCCATTCACCCAATGAAAATCTTGAGCTATAATTGATTTTCCTTTTTTTCTCCCACCTCTTTACTTTTCACCTGTGTGTTTAAGAGGTAGAACCTATAGTACTTTTAATACTTTTAATCCCAGCACGTTGGAAGCTGAGTCAGATGGATGTTTCAGTGCAGTCTGGGCTGCATGGTGCAATCTTGTCTCAATGCTCCCCTCCCCAAAAATGTGGTAAAAGAAAAGAGAAACTGTAACTGATTTGTTGCTGGCCTTGGGAAAGCTCATTCCCATCAGAACAAAACTCAGGGAGAAATGAGCAGGCCAAGTTGGTGTTGGCAATGTATTGAAATTAAGATCACAAAAAGTCAGTGAGGCTGCCTTCAAGAGAATGAGTCTGCCTCTCTGAGCATTTACCTCCTTGTTGGTGCTGTGGATTTAAGAATGCCCATGAGAAGTAGAGAGAGAATCCAACCTAGGTCAGTCAATAAGTGACAGTACTATGCCCAACTTCAAATGAAACTTCAGAGCCTATCTCCACAAGGCCCAGGGCTCATAACAGTAGAGGAACTCCAACCAGTGGGAAGCATGTGGTCTACTATTGTCGTTAGGTCCCTGTCACCGAAAAGCAAGGTGCAATTTAAGTCCTTGGAGGCAGAGCCAATAATACAGAGTAAAGCTGTTCTAATATTTTATTCTTGACTTAGAACACTCTGCACACATTTGGAAGACAGATTGTCAGGATCCCCTGTGACTGCACAGTGGGGTGCTTTTGGTTCATTATTTCTATGGCAAAACATCTTATTTGTAGGTCTTCTATTTATATGCATATTTGCTAGAGAGCTGTGAAAATCAGTAGAGGAGGGGAGGGAATGCTTGGCACCAACCTACTCTGCTTTTCTCAGAGTTGTAGTATAAATTGCCAAGGAAGGGAGATGGAGATCTTCCTTCGAGATCTGAACGTGTCGGTTGCAGTGCATGATGACAGTAGGTAACGGCATGTAGGGAACGGGAAAAACCTTGATCAACACAGAATATGTCTGTACCCTTTACAGTGACCATTGCTGAGCCCAACATATTTTTTATATTTAAAGGAATTTTCTTTTTATAAAAGGTATGTAACTAAGTAGGTTCATGGACAGAACTTTTAGAGAATTACTGTGGTCAGAAGGACCTCATGAAGAGAACTGAGGAGTCTGGTCTGCTGCAGTAGCTGACTTCATCTTTTAGGACCTAACATCAGGTCCTCAGTGTGGGAAGATCAGAGTCCTTTCTCCAACAAGACAAGAGGTGCTGCCCCCCACTAAGAAAGCTGCTTTCTTGACTTAAATCCTAGATGCCCAGTTAGAGACATGTTATACTTGGGGGGAAAAAAATCCAGGCGTGGTGACTCACATCTGTTGAGACAGGAGGATTGACACAAATTCCAGGCCAGCCTAGAATACAACAACTAACAACCTCCCTAAACAGACATAAACAAGTCCCCGCAAAATGAAGAAAGAGATCATGCCCCAGAGCAGCTACAAGAACTAGCTAGAATGTGCTAGCGGCGACCAGGGAGCTTGACCAACGAAGCTAGAAAATAAGGCTAAATAAGCAGGGCTTCTTTGATTCAGGGACATGGCTCAGGGGCGGCTTTCAGAAACCCATAGGGAGGGACTGTCCACACTAGGCATGGTAGAAATGCCTGAAGGATTAAGACAGATGGTGGCAGGGCAGCGCAAAGCTGAGGGAGATGGGCCGTGGGAATAAGTTCAGCAGAACGAGGGTCTGAAAGCCACATTCTTTACCAGAATTTAAGGGATGTGTGACTTAGAACCCTGGCACAGCTAGGGACATCGGATGTGCTCTTCTTTGTCAGCTGGGGCTGATGGTAGGAGGTTACATCACAGAGTTATGTTCATCAGGAGCAATGAGATAGCAATGTTCATCTGAAGCAAAAAAAGGCCAGCTATTGACCCCTAACTGCCAGAGCCTGAGGGGAAAAAACCCACAAACATCATATTGTTGAATTGTAGGGTCTGCCAAGGGGACTTGATCCAAAAGGGAGCTCTGGAAGTCAAGTAGTATGACTCCTCTGGGCGGGGAGGGAGAGAGACAGAGACAGAGAACGAAGAGAGAGGTACTTTGTCTATGGAAGGAAGCAAGTGTGAGCAGAAAGCTGTGTGCAGTTGCCTCAATCCCTAAACCAGATGGAAATGAAACCAATGTTCAGACTCCAAACCTTCTGATTAAAAATGTGAATAGATTCCCAGAAAATAGACACAGTAGAGATTTCTGAAGCTTTCCAAGGTGACCAATCGTCATTTAGTCAAGTGACTGCATAAAAGCCAGGAGAATGCTCAGCCATTTTGAATACACTTGCATGCAAGAACCAGGTTGACCTAGAAATCTAGCGGGTCCTGTGGTCCTGCTGTTACAGCCGTGGCATGTGACTGCAATGATCATCAGAATGCAGCCAGCATGAAAGAGGCACTGGACTCCAGCTCAACACAGTGCTTAAAAATTAAATCCAGGACCTCATGCATACCAGGCATGCCGTGCTGTTAGTCTCTACCTCCAGCCCCCTTTTGACTTGTATTTATTTTTTTGGTGGAGCATGCGTGGGGAGGGGAAGGGGGGCAAGGTCTTACTAAGTTGTCTGTGCAGGCCCTGAACTCATTTCATAGCCTAGAGTGGTCTCTAACCAGCAGTCTTCCTACCTCGGCCTCCTGAGTCGCTGATTACAGGCCTATGCTACTAGCAGACCTCTTGGAACCATCTCGGTTTTCCTGTGATCGTATGGATGAGAGAAGCCACTGTAGTCCGAGTCAGGAGCTCAGGCTTCTGACAAATGTAGGCTTGGCCAAGCCACCAGGCAGGAAATGGAGAGGTCCAGCAAGAGCTCAGTGTGGGTAAAATCTGGAATGGAGAGTACAAGAGGAAGACAGTGGCTGCCAGGTGTGCTCTCTGATCCATGGTGGAGAAGGGTGCTGCAGTTCACTCTGCTGAGCTCTTCCTTTAGTTTCCCTCTCAAGAAGGGAGACGGTGTGCACCATGGGCTGCTGGAGGACTTGCAGACATGGACAAGACAGGAAATGCTCTCTCTAGGCAGAGACCAAGATAAAGACAGAGGAAGGTGGTTGTGGGATGGTGGAGAGGGTCTGGGCATTTCTCCATCTTTGTTCTGGAGGTTTGTAACAGACTAGTGGAACTCTCTCAGTTGTATAATAGACAGAGGCCCTATTGCTGCTGCTTCTTCCTCATAAGGTCAGCCCTGCACAGAGAGTGGAGGGCTTATTTCCTTTCCCTTCCCCTCACAGGGGGTTTGATCACCACATAAACCTCTTGTGCCTTTCTAGTGTTGTCTTGGTTTGCATTCTGAGAGTACACACCAAGTTTCTGACACACCAAGTGTAAGACCATCTCAGCTTGTGCATTTCTGTCACTCAGGCTAACAGATCCCCTCTTTTTAAGAGGAATCAAAGTTACATATACACAGAGTTTAAAAAAAGAAGCAAGATTTGCTGTACAAATACATAACATCATTCTGTTCTTCTAGCCCTGTTTTCTTTCTCCCAAGGGCCACCATACCCCTTGCTCACCTGGTCGTGTTGGAATTCACATTGTAACTTAGCATAGCACTTGTATTGCTATGTGAATTTTCAGTTTTAGTCATAATCTATTTTTTTTTGTTTTTTTGTTTTTTTTTTTGGTTTTTTCGAGACAGGGTTTCTCTGTGTAGCTTTGTGCCTTTCCTGGAGCTCACTTGGTAGCCCAGGCTGGCCTCGAACTCACAGAGATCTGCCTGGCTCTGCCTCCCGAGTGCTGGGATTAAAGGCGTGCACCACCAACGCCCGGCAGTCATAATCTATTTTACTTGTGGTAGGGGTTGGCTTACCCTCTACCAAACGAGCGCGCGCGTGCGCGCGCACACACACACACACACACACACACA
>CABHPH010081362.1:26309-43744 GCA_902168325.1 Peromyscus nudipes | reverse complement strand
TGTGTGTGTGTGTGTGTGTGTGTGTGTGTGTGTGTGTGTGTGTGTGTTGCTAGGGGAAGAAACTAGGGCCTTGTGATGCTGAGCAAGTACTCTGTCACTGTACACCCTGAGTCACATGTGTAACTTTTGATTTCCCCAAAACATAACCATTAATACGCAGCCTTCTGTTGCCTTAAAGATTCACCATTAACACAGACAGCACAACAACACATATTTTGTATATTATATGTATCATAAATAGCGGAAGGTAAGTAAAACCCACAATCTATGAGTGAAGAACTACTAACATGGTTAGGTGAAGATGGAAAGCCAGGCTTCCTATGTGGTCTTTAGTGGCACCTTGGTGGAGAGCTTTGTTATTGTCCTGCACTGATGAAGGTTCTAGCATCCTACTTGGCTTTCTGTACACAATTTTTTTTTTTTGAGACAGGATTTCTCTGTGTAGCTTTGCGCCTTTCCTGGATCTCGCTCTGTAGCCCAGGCTGACCTCGAACTCACAGAGATCCGCCTGCCTCTGCCTCCCGAGTGCTCTGGGATTAGAGGTATGCCCCACCGCCTCAAATTTTAATTCAGTATCTCCCCCCCCCCCAGAGCTGAGGACCGAACCCAGGGCCTTGTGCTTGCTAAGCAAGCACTCTACCACTGAGCTAAATCTCCAACCCCTACTTGGCTTTCTGTAACACTACCATTATTTGTTAGTACTTCTTCTTATAGTAGATGTTAAGTCAGCGCCATATTCCTATGTGAATTTGCCTTTTGCTACCTACTATTGATCCTAAAATTCTTTCTAGTTAGTGGTTTACACTACAAATTCTCTGTGATTATACTTTTCTCCTTCTGTTCTGGATTGGTTTTTCTTGGTGATCTGACAGCATTAACAACAAATGTTGGTTGGGTGGTGGTGGCACACGCCTTTAATCCCAGCACTGAGGGAGGCAGATCTCTGAGTTCCAGGTTCTATCCCCAGCAGCAGCAGCAGCAACACACATGCACACACAGAGAGAAACACATACACAAACACACACCAAAATACCTTGACAAATAAGAGTATATATTCATCATGAAAAACATGAGGGAGGTTTCATTTAAAATAAATTCAGGGTCTGGAGAGATGGTTCATCAGTTAAGAACACTGGTTGCTCTTCCACAGGACTTGGTTTGGCTCCCAACACTCATTTGGCAGTTTACAATTTCTGTAACTCCAGTCCCAGGGGGATTCAATGCCCTCTTCTGTAGGCACCAGTCAAAGCAGACATACAGGCAAAACACCCATACACATAAAAGTAAATTAATTAAAAATATATATAGTGAAATGGTTAAGTCAAACTCAATGTAGTTATAATGTTTGTATAGAGAGCTCTTGAACCTACTTGAAGCATTATTTACGAATAAAATACAGTATCTCGCTGGGCGGTGGTGGCGCGTGCCTTTAATCCCAGCACTCGGGAGGCAGAGCCAGGTGGATGTTTGTGAGTTCGAGGCCAGCCTAGTCTACAGAGCGAGATCCAGGAAAGACGCAAAGCTACACAGAGAAACCCTGTCTCGAAAAACAAAAAACAAACAACAACAACAACAAAAGAATACAGTGTCTCATTAACTACAGTCACTATGCTTTTCAATAGATCTCTTCAACCTTGTGCCTACTGTCTAACTGAAATATTCTATCTTTGACCAACCTTTACCCTTAATCACTTGGTAAACACTATTCCACTCAAGATCTGTGAAATCAGGTTTGTTAGACTTCACATATAAGTGAAATGATATGACATTTGTCTTTCTGTGTGGTTTATTTCACTTAATATAATGTCTTCCAGATTCTTAAAACTTATAAAATAAATTACATGATTTCCTTCTTTATTTTGATTGAACAGGATTCCATTGCAAACTCTAGCCCATTCTTTTACTATGCGTATACTGACCGTATAGTATTTCTGTGTTTAGTCTTTAAAACAATTTCCATACTGCTTTGCATAATGGATTTTTTTATTTTTGAATTTTCAAGACAGGGTTTCTTTGTGTAGCCTTGGCTATCCTGGAACTGACTTTGTAGCCCAGGCTGGTCTCAAACTCACAGATATCTGCCTGCCTCTGCCTCCCCAAGTGCTGGGATTAAAGGCGAGGGCCACCAGTGCCTGGCCAAAATGGATTTTCTAATTTGCATTCTTACATTATGCAAAGACTTTCTTTGTTTCACAGCCTGGCTAACACTTAGCTTTTGTCTTTGCTGTAGTCATTCTAGCAGGCGTAAGGAAGTGTCTTACTGTGGTTTCAGTTTGCATTTCTGCCATAAGTGCCTTAGTTTCTTTCCCTGTCAATGTGATAAACTACTCTGATGAAAGCAGCTTAAGGGAGAGCAGGTTTATTTTAGTTCACAGTTCAAGGCATCATGGTGGGGAAGTCAAGGGGAGAGAGAATGATTTGCATGCTAATGCTTAGCTTTCTTTTTCCATTTTGTATCTTCCAGGATTCTGTCTGCAATTAAGATGGATTTTTTTTTAAGATTTATTTTTTTATTAAGAAAAAATTTTCATTCATTTTACACACCAAAGATCCCCCTTTTCCCTCCTCCCGCCCTCCAGCCTCCCCCTCCCAACCCATCCCCCACTGCCTTCCACAAGAGGGCAAGGCCTCCCATGGGGAGGCACCTCCGGTAGAGGGAAGTCCAAGCCCTTCCCCCTGCCTCAAGGCTGCACAGGTGTCCCATTAAGATGGGTTTTTAGCTGGGCGGTGGTGGTGCATGCTTTAATCCCAGCACTTGGGAGGCAGAGGCAGGCAGATCTTTGTGAGTTCAAGGCCAGCCTGGTCTACAGAGCGAGATCCAGGAAAGGCGCAAAGCTACACAGAGTAGTAACCCTGTCTCGAAAAACCAAAAAAAAAAAAAAAAAGATTTTTTTTATCGCTTATCAAGATAATCAAATAAGCTTCACACCTTTAATCCCAGCACTTGGGAAGCAGAAGCAGGCAGATCTCTGTGAGTTTGAGGCTAGCCTGGTCTATAGAGCAAGATCCAGGACAGGCTCCAAAGCTACACAGAGAAACCCTGTCTCGAAAAATCAAAACCAAACCAAACCAAACCAGACAAAAAAGATAATCAGTTAACTAAGATAAATAAGCATGGCCAGAGGTGATTCTAGATTCTGTCAGGTTAACATGTAACACTGACCATCAGCATTATTGATGCTCAGCATGTTTTCATATATCAGTTAGCTATTTGTATGTCTTACTTTAAGAAATAGTTCTTCAGGTCCTTTGTCTATTGAGTTGTTTGAGTTTCTTGTATATTTTAAATATTAGCCCATTACCAGGTTAACTATTTGAAATTATTTCCCCCCATTTTGTATGTTGTCTTTTCACACTATTGATTTTTTTAGAAGCTTGTTATCTTTGATCTGAATATCATCTGTCTGCATTTTTCATGTCATAGCCCAAAAGTCACTACCCAGACTGATGTCATGACTTTTACTCCACATATTACTATATTAGTTACTTTTCTGTTGCTGTGGTGAAACACCATGATGAAAGTAACTTATAGAAGAAAGGTTTTATTTGGCTGTTTGGTTCCAGAGGGTTAGAGTCCATGATGTGGAGCAGAGGTAGCAGGCTATAGGCATGGCAGCTAGAACAGAAGCTGGAAGCTCATTTCTCAAACCACAAACAGGAAGCAGAGAGTGAACTGAAAATTGTGTAAATCTTTAAACTCCTTTTTCTTTATTCTTCTCTCATATATTACACCCAGACACCAGTTTCCCCTCCCTCCTCTCCTTCCAGTCACTCCCCGCAATCTTGCTCTGCCCCAGATCCCCCCTCCTCTGTTTCTCTTCAGAAAAGAGCAGGCCTTCCAGGGACATCAACCAATCATAGCATATCAAGTTGCAGTGAGACTAGGCATATCTCCTCATATTAAGCCTGGACAGGGCAACCCAGTAGGAGGACAAGAGTCCCAAAAGCATTCAAGAGAGTCAGAGACAGCCCCACTTCCACTGTTAGTACCAAAAGAACACCAAGCTACCCAATCATAACATATATGCAGAGGGCCTAGCGAAGACCCATGTAGGATCCCTGGTTGTTGGTTCAGTCTGTGTGAGCCCCTATGAGCCCAGGTTAGTTGATTCTGTGGGCTGTGTTCTTGACTTGTCCTTGTCCCCTCTGGCTCCTTGTTGCACAAATCCTAATTGGTCTTAATAAAAACCTGGAGCCAGATATCAGGGTGAAAGCTGAAAGATCAGAGAAGCAGAGCAAGCCATAGTCACCATCTCTTACCTCACCAACTCCTCAGCCTGAAAGAGCGTGAGTTCCTGTCTCCTTCTGCCTTATATTCCTTTCTCTGCCCAGCCATATCACTTCTTGTCTCAAACTTCCTAGCCCTGGGATTAAAGGTATGTGATCCCAAGCACTAGGATTAAAGGTGTATGCCACCACTGCCTGGTTCTGTTTCTCTTTTAGACTAGACTAATCTCATGTAGCCCAGTGTGGCCTTGAACTCACAGAAATCCAGACGAATCTTTGCCTCTGCCTCCCCAGTGCGAAGATTTAAGGGTGTGTGCCACCACTGCCTTGCCTCTATGTTTAAACTAGTGGCTGGCTCTGTCCTCTAATATTGAGGCAACCTTTATTTCCTAAATTACAAACCACATATCACCACATTTCCCCTTTTTTGTCTAAAATAATAAAAGAAGATTATAACTAATATAAGAAAAACTATATACAAGTACAATAACTATTATACAATATGTACAGTCAAGAACTAAATTAACAATGTCAAGTACATAAACATTTGACAGATTCAGAGAAAATATTCCATTACTTATCATATTTTGGTGAGTCCAAAGTGTTGTACCTAATTCACTTTCTATTCTAACTTGTGTTACCAACTGAAAACTATCTTTTGATGTCTTTCAAACTTATACACTTTACACCTCTTTAGTGAGTTTCTTTTCTGAATTTGTTAACAAGGAAAACTATAACTCTGTAGTCTTCAACTCCATCAGAGACCTGAGAAGGAAATAATATTAACTGAGTAAGCAGGAAGTGTAAACAAGTGACTTCCAAAAAAATGTGAGAAATAACAGAAACAGCTGGCTGCCTAGATAGTCATCCAAGGTTCCTCTGCAACATTGGGGCATTCATCTTTGGCCTACAGGCCTAGCATGTCTGACAAACTTTTTCTGTGAAGCAGAATATTCTGAAGGGCTATCCTACCTTGTCTTGGCAAGGTTCGGCAGTCCTTTCTTTTGTGTTCTGCTTGTCTATTTGGACAGCATACTGTCAGCAGTTAAGGCAAGGACATTTTCTTGCTCAGTGGCTAACTTTTGCCACAAAGAAAGTAAACTCCATATGGAGTTTCTTTGATACCCATCATCTTCTCTGAAATAGATTGGTGCTACCAGGAGCAGACATGTCTCATAGTCATAAAAAAAAACTATGTTATTAAAACATCTTAAATGTCATATTCTGTAGATCTCTGAAGTGTTTGAAGACAACCTGTCTATCTAAAATTATCGAGGACTACGGGGGACCAGCCGCTTGATAGTCCCCTCCCAGGGTCCGGGAAGAATCTACAACCAGCTAATAATTAATCTTTGATGAAAAGAAATGAATCTATATACACAAAACTCCTTAGTCCATACACTTTATTATTCTGTGTCAGTTCTCTCTCTACAAGCTTCTATTCTGCTCTCATTTTTAGCTCCTTTCTTGCCTGATTTCTCTCTACATTTATCTGTTGTCCCCTCTAGGTTTTATCTTAATTCCTTCATCTTAGTTCTGCCCCCTCTAGGTTCTCATCCATCTAGTTCTTTCCCGTATCAGCTCCTCTCCCATCTCCTTCTCTCTCATCTAGTTTTTCCTCATCTTGTTCTTCCCTATCTGGCTCTTCCTCATCTTCCATCTTGTTCCTCTGGTACTCTCTTTTAGCCCTTCAATCTAGTTCTTCCCCATCTCAGTTTGTTCCTCTCCAGTTCTTACCCATCTAGTTCTTCCATTCTCTTTTCTCTTCTCCATCTCCTTATTCTCTCAGCTCTCTAAGTCTCTCAGCAATCCAGTTATAAACCCAAGCAATAACAATCCTCTGGCCGAACAAGGTCACCAGGCTTGAATTCTATGCAGTCATAAAGGCAGGTAAGAATTTTCCTCAGGCAGTGACCACCAGGCTTTCTTTTACAATCCAAAATGGGAGTGGTAAAAGAGGAGGTCAACTGAGTGCTAATGACCAGTTAGTATATGAAAAAGGGGATCTATGTGCTCAGTCTACATTCTGAGAAGTGGTTAGGTAAGAAGTTAGGGGTCTATAAAGTTAGTAAGGCTATAAGAAAGGAGGGTCCAAGTTAAACTGTATAAATCTATTACTTAAGGTTCACCTGACCTAGGCGGTATCTCCTTATTGAATTTACCTTAAATCAGGAGACTAGCAGGTGGTGGTATGGACTGTTATTTCTTTTAGCCCTTGAAAGTGGCTAAGGGAGATATCTGATTCCAGTGCTGAAAGGGGAGAAACGGATGGGCTGGGGGGAAGGAAGCCTTTCCTGAGGCTGTTCTCCAAATATCTTGAATGTATATGTCCAAATAGTGATCAGTCCGCACTGTTAGCAATTCTTAGGAAAAAAATCAAGTGGGAAAGCTATGAAGGCACACATAATTTTCATAACAGAAGACAGCTGATATACAACAAACCAAATAACACCAAAAACTCCTTGGAATTTGGCTTCCTCTGAAGGAATTTCTTGATCCCTTCAGTTAGTGGCTTTTCCATAACCAGCTGAGTTCTTATAATATTTTCCTGTGGCCCATAGCATAAAATATATCTCTGACCTTGAAAACATACCTAATATGACTATAAGTTTGATTGTAATAGGTGACTACTAACCCGCATTTTTTATATCCTAATTAGTTGGTAATAAAAACTATCAAGGACTAGCAATTTGTACTATATTGTTAGATGATCTGTATAGATACAATACCTTGAACAAGAGTAGAAATATATGTACAGTATGTTCCAACAAAAATAATCTCAACTTTGTATCGATATACACAATTTGTATACAATATACAAAAATCCAATCCAATGTAAAATATTTAAAACTAGTAGCTGCTTTTTAAAAGTAGATTCAATAATCTACCTTTTTACATTATCATATCCATATCCTCCCTTTTTTCTTTTCAGAGTAGATTCAATAAAATACTCTTTATCCTATCATTTCTATATCTTTTTTTAAAAACAAGAACCCAGAATCTAGTCTCCTTTATTTAGCTTTTTTCCTGACCATATCTAATTAACAACTTGTAACCAACCACCCTAAACAATGACAATTATCCGTAACCCATTGAACAACCAAAAACCACCTACCCCACCTCTTGGGAATGTGGGCACCTTGTTCTTAAATTTACTTATAATATACAAAAATCCAATCCAATGTAAAATATTTAAAACTAGTAGTTGCTTTTTAAAAGTAGATTCAATAATCTACCTTTTTATTTTATCATATCCATATTTTTTTTCAGGGTGAGAGCTGAAAGATCAAAGAAGCAGAGAAAGCCACAGCCACCACCTCTTTTTTAGTAAGTTTTTCTACGACTTGTATTTTGGCACTCATAGCAACCAATGCCCCATTGAGGCTCCCAGGATAGTACTTCCTGTCACCTAGTCCGTGGAGACACAGCTGAGGCTTGGACATTTTCCTCTCCTTACTTAGGTGGTTCCAAGCCTTGCTTTACGGTTTTCACTAGTAGAAAGCAGTTCTCAAGTTATGGCTGTGGAGGCTATTCACAATTTTTTTGTCTTTTTCCTTTTGGTTTTTCAAGACAGGATTGCTCTGTATAGCTCTGGCTGTCCTGGAACCCACTCTGTAGTAGACCAGGCTGGCCTTGAACTCAGAAATCCACCCTAGTACTGAGATTAAAGGCTTGCACCACCACTGCCTGGCTAGTTCAGTCAGTAGAGCATAAGACTCTTAATCTTAGGGTCATGTGTTTGTGCCCCATGTTGAGTGCCAGATCTTGCATGAATCTTACATGGTCCTATAATAAAAACCTGGAGCCTGATATTGGGGTGAAAGCTGAAAGATCAAAGAAGCAGAGCAGCCGCTGCCACTAGTCCTTACCTCACCAGCTCCTCAGCCTGAAAGAAAGAGTTCCTGTCTCCTCCCACCTTATACTCGTTTCTCTGCCCAACCATATCACTTCCTGTCTCAGTCTTCCTAGCCCTGGGATTAAAGATGTGTGATCCCAAGTGCTGGAATTAAAGGTGTGTGCCACCATTGCCTGGCTCTGTTTTTCTTTTAGACTGGACTAATCTCATGTAGCCCAAGTGTGGCCTTGAACTCACAGAGATACAGATGGATCTCTGCCTCTGCCTCCCCAGTGCTAGGATTAAAGGTGTGTGCCACCACTCCCTGACCTCTATGGCTAATGCTGTGGCTAGCTCTGTCCTCTGATCTTCAGGCAAGCTTTATTTTCTAGATTACAAATGATATATATAATCCTTCCCCACCCTCTTCCACAGGATTTCCGGAGCTTCACCTAATGTTTGGCTGTGGGTCTCTGCATCTGCTCCCCTCAGTTGCTGGATGGAGCCTTTCTAATGATGATTATGCTAGGCTCCTGTTTATGAGTATAGCAGAATATCATTAGGAATCATTTCATTGATTTTTTTTTTTGCGATGGTCGTGTTTGGTTCTATTCTGGGTCTCTGGGTTATCCAGCCTCTGGGTTCTGGCCCTCCATGCAGTGTCAGGGGTGGGATCCCTCTTGTGGCATGAGTCTCAAGTTGGATCAGTCATTGGTTGGCTACTCCCACAAGTTCTGTGCCACTTTCATCCTAACACATCTTGTAGACAAGGCATATTGAAGGTTGAAGACTTTGTGGCTGGGTTGGTGTCCCAGTCCCACCACTGGAAGCCTTACCTAGTTATAGAAGATGACTAGTTCAAGGCTCCACATTCCCCATTACTAGGAGTCTTCCCTAGGGTCACCCTCATGGATTCCTGGAAGTTTCCATTGCATTAGGTTTCTACCTCTCCTCCAAAATGCCCTCCAATTTCTGATGTCTCTCTCGGTACTCTCTTCCTCTACCCCTCTACCTGATTCCTCCTGTTCCCATCCCCACCCACCCCGAGTCCACTCTTGAAATCTATTCTATTTCCCCTTCCCAGGGAGATCCATGCATTCCCCCTTGAGCCCTCCTTGTTATAGCCTCTATAGGTCTGTGAATTGTAGCATGGTTATCCTTTACTTATCCTTTACTTTACAGCTAATGTCCACTTGTGGACATACCATGTTTGTCTTTCTGGTTCTGGGTTACCTCACTCAGGATGATCTTTTCTAGTTCCATCCATTTTGCCTGCAAATTTCATGCTGTCATTGTTTTTAACAGCTGAGTAATACTCCATTGTGTAAATGTACCACATTTTCTTTATTCATTCTTTAGTTGAGGTACATCTAGGTTGTTTCCAGGTTCTGGCTATTACGAATAAAGCTGCTATGAATAGAGTTGAGCAAATGTCCTTGTGGTATGATTGAGCATCCTTTGGCATTCTCCATAGAGGCTTTACATTTCTGCCATTTATTCATTTTTGAATTAACTTTTATATAAAAATAAGATACCTTAAAATTATTGACGACAAATGTCCTTTCCTCACTGTGTATTCTTGGCAGTATTGGAGATACTAGTAGTCAATCAGTTGGTAGTCAGTGTGTAGATTTCTTCCTGGGCTCTACTCTGTTCCAAATGTGTCTTTTATTTTGCCAGCATTATTGTTAGGATTCTGCCGCCACTCCAGCTGCATGACCATACATGCACAGTTCAGTAGCCAAGCAAGGGGTCTTGTGTCTTACATCATCAGTGCACAGCTCGGTCATGTAATCAGCGCACGCGTGGTGTAGCTCCATAAGCCCACCTGCACATGTGCACAGGAATCCTTAAAAAGCCAGACACAGACTCCTCCCCTCTTCTTCTAGTCTTCCCCCACCTCTTTCTGCACGTGCCTCTTCCCAGGCCTGGTTACTCTTTTCTGTACCCCCACTTATATCCTCCTAATAAAGCTCTGATACTGGGTTTTGTCGTGTCTCATGACCTTTCCACACCATAACCAGCGCCACTTATCATTTTTTAAAACAACAATTATAAGGTGCATTGATTAGTGTAGTAAGGTTGCATGATCACCTTTGTTCTATTATGATTATTTTTTAAATTTTATATGTATGGGTCTTTTGCTTGCATGTATATCTGTGTGCCTTTTGCATGCCTGATGCTTGAGGAGGCTGGAAGAGAACACCAGATTCCCTGGAAGTGCAGTTACAGAAAGTTGTCAGCCACCCTGTGGGTGCTGTGAACCAAACCCTCATCCTCTTGAAGAGCAGCCAGTGCTCTTAACCACTGAGCCATGTAGCACGAATCTTAAAAGTTCTTATTAATAAAAACAAACCTGAAGCCAGGTATTGGGGTAAATGCTGGAAGATCAGAGAAGCAGAACAAGCCACAGCCGCCTCACCTTGTCAATTCCTCAGCTGATCCTGTTTCCTCAGACTGGAAGCCTCTGTGTCCTCATCCAAAATGAATCTCAGCTGAACTGTTGCTCAAAAACCTAAAAGCGGTCGCAGAGGCATAGGCAGGCGGCGGGCAGAAGAGGCAGAGGCAGAGGCAGAGGCAGGCGGAGGCAGGCGGAGGCAGGCTGAGGCAGAGGCAGGCGGAGGCGGCAGGCTGCGGAGAGACGCAGTTGTAATAAAGACGAGAAACTGAGCTATTACCCGCTGAGGAGTTAGTGAAAACAAGCTCTTAATCAAGAGCTTGGAACAGGGACGCCTTTAATCCCAGCACCTGGGGAAGGAGCCTCGTGGGACAAGAATGGATCTGAACACTCTGTCTGAGGCCAACCCAGGGCCCAGCTGCTGATCCTACCCTGCTCAGTTGAGATCCATCCGGGAGAGGATTCAGAATCCTACAGTTTGAAGTCTGAGGAAACAAGATCAGCTGAGGAGTTGATGAATGAGCAAAACGTGACCTGAGAACACAAAAGAAGGCGCCGCCCAGCCACCAAACCAGATCACCAGAATCATAAGTATACACTTCCCGACTGAAAACAGGTAAGCCCCCATCTCCAGACCGGCAGATCAGGTCTCTACCCCCTAGGCCCTATCCATCGGAGTCCCAGGGACCAGACAGCTACCTTTCCCTGCTCCTCCACCAAAAAAAAAAAAAAAAAGCCTAAAAGCTTAACCAGTCTTAACCAGCTCTAGTTCCTGGTTTTCAGGCCTTATATACTTTTCTGCTTTCTGCCATCACTTCCTGGGATTAAAGGCGTGTGTCACCATGCCTGGCTGTTTCCAGTGTGGCTTTAAACTCACAGAGATCCAGACGGATTTCTGCTTCTGGAATGCTAGAATTAAAGGTGTGAGTGCCACCATTTTCTGGCCTCTGTATCTAGTGGCTGTTCTGTTCTTTGACCCCAGATAAGTTTATTAGGTTGAACAATATTTTGGGGAACACAATATCACCACAGAGCCACCTCTCCAGTCCACCTTTGTTTTTCTTGTTCAAGTTTACTTGACTATCTGGACAGTATTTTGTGATTATGAAATTTGTGGGGTTTCTTTTTCATTTTTTTGTGTGAAAAATGCCAGTGGGAGTTTGATAGGGATTGCATTGAACCTGTAGATAAATAGCTTTGGGTAATAAAATGTTTTCCAAAAGTAACTCTTCTGGTCTATAAATGTGGACTATTTTTTACCATTTAGGCCTTCAGTTTCTTTCATCAGCTGGGTGTGATGGTATATGTCTATAATTTCAGCACTTGCGAGGCAGAGTCACGAGGATTGCCACAAGTTTGAGGCCAACCTGGCAACCTGGTCTATATAGTGAGTTCCAAGGCAGCAAAGTAAGACCATCTCTCCAAAATAAATAAATAAATAAATAAATAAATAAATAAATAAATAAATAAATAAATAAGTAAATAAATAAGTAAATAAATAAGTAAATAAATAAATAAATAAATAAATAAATAAATAAATAAATAAAATCTTTCGTTAGTACTTTATAATTTTCAATGTATAGATCTACATGTCTTTGGTTAAATTTATTTCTAAGTATTTTCACTACTGTTAATGAGATTGCTTTTGTGAAATCCTTCATAGATTATTTCATGTCAGTGTATAGATTTATTCCTGATTTTTGCATATTGATTTTTTTTTTTTTTTTTTGGTTTTTTGAGACAGGGTTTCTCTGTGTAGCTTTGCGCCTTTCCTGGAACTCACTTGGTAGCCCAGGATGGCCTCGAACTCACAGAGATCCGCCTGCCTCTGCCTCCCGAGTGCTGGGATTAAAGGCGTGCGCCACCACCGTCCGGCTGTCCTCCTTTCTTATCTCTGCTTTTAGAGGAGACATTACATTTTCAGCTTTTCCCTAATGTATATTATATGGTGTCATTCATGGTTTTGTCATCCAAGGTCTCTATTGGGTTGAGATTTATTTCTACGCCTAACTTGTTGAGCATTTCATAGTGAAAGTGTTTTGAACTTGGACAAATATCTTTTCTGCATTTATTGAAGTGGTTATATATTTTTGTTCACATTCTGTTAATATAGTACGTCATTTTCATAAACTTGTATGTTTTGAACCATTTCTGCATGCTTGAGATAAACCGCACTTGAGCATGGTTGAATGATCCCTTTAACGTGCTATGAAATTCACTTTGTTGTATTAATTGTTGAGAATCTTTGCATCTATGTTTTCTCCCTTTGCAATTGTGTAAAGTCCATTTTCAATCTCTTTGTGCCACTGGATCTAAACTGAAACTTTGTAGACAGCATATATTATTTAATCCATTCTCTTAATTTCTGCTTTGGATTGGAGAACATAATCCATTTCTTTTTACATTAATTTCTGATTACGAAAAAGGATGTTCTCCATTTTACTTTTTGTTTTCTATGTATGTTCTAACCTTTTTGTTTGTTTAGCTTTTGTTTTCTTTTGTTTTTGAGACAGGGTCTCACTAAGCAGCCCTGACTGGCCTGGAACTCACTCTAGAGACCAAACTGACCTTAACCACTGTCTTTGGAGTACTGGAATTAAAGGCATGTGCCACCACGCCCAGCCTTTTTTTCTTTACTGTGACTAATTCCTTTCATTTCGCCTCCAGAACTCACTTTAGATTTTTTTGTGTGGGGAACCTCTAGTGATGATGAACTTCCTCTGTTTTTATTACAGGAATGCCTTAATTTCTCATTTACTTTTGTGGATTTATTTAAGAGTTGACTTTTCTCTATTTGAAATTTAAAGAAAATATTTATTAAAGATAGGAAAAACAATTGCTAAAAGACCAATTTCCCAGAAAACTGTAGAGACACAATGCATTTCATCTGTCATGCCAAAATATAAGTTAGCCACAACCACCATGACACAAGCCAAGATGTTATTCTTCAACAATATGAATGAAGAAAAAACCTCCAAAAAGAACAATATAGATAACTAAAATAAGATGGTTTCCTTACTTCATTCCTAAAAGGAGATCAAATGGATATGTGTGTTTAGTTTTCACAATAAGCTGAGCATCAGCGACTAGGAATTGGAGCATTTCATCACATGACATTAACACATTAAAGTGTGTTGAGTGTCAGAGAATAGGACTATGAACCTTTAAAAACAGCCTTGTTAACTAGATGGTAGGGCACTACACAGCATATGTCTAGGTTATTCATCACTAACTACACAGATAACAATTTTAAAAATGAAAAAGCAAGACAAATGAGTTCCAACTCCTTCTATTTTCTCTGTTAAAACCAAGAAGAAAAACAAACATCAGTTTGTTTATACATCAACACTTTCAAAGTACATCACTTGTACAAGTGGACCCAGACCAGAAATTTGTGCATAAGTGAGCATTGGCTCCTTTGCACAGCTTTCTAGGGCTAATGAAGACAAGCTGCATCAGAATGACTGGACACTGAGCAAAGCCCCAGAATTCTTTCCCAGGTAATTCAGGAAATTGTGAGAATTTCAGTAATAAAGCAAATCTCTTCTCATCCTGAGGTCTATAGGTCAACATTGCTCCAATGTTTACAAATAATTTTAGTAGATATGCTCCATGCCCAGGACATGGACGTTTCAGGATGGATGATCTGTCTACTGTATATTTTTGCCAGTCATATTTTATAGAGTGCCTGAGTACTAAGCAGTACATTAAAATTCCCTTTTGCCCAGACAGTTTTGCTGGCAAATGTTAATTGCAATGAGTCATTGGTCTGGTTCGAGGCTGCTGGGTTTTGGTACACCATCAGTACTGGACCCTCACTGAGAGTCCTCTTGGATATCTGCTGTTGCCTGGAGTCATGGAAATCCTGTAGTTATGGTTCCTTCTGCTCCGCCCTTCTCACTGCCATGCCACAGCTGGATGCCATTGTGTGGTGGTTGGTTAGGGGTGGGGCCAACTCTCCCACTACCAGTGCAGGGTGAGGCCAACTCAGCATGGCACTCAGAAATCAACTGGGCTTCAGGAGGCAGCCTAGACCACAGACATCCTCATGGCTTTTGGTGGCAGTATGGGGAATGGACATCAACACAGACCCTAGCTGCAGTAGGGCGGGGACCCAGATTAGGCCCTCAGTGGCAGCTCAACCAGGACATCGTGTCCCCTTAGGTGGCAGTGCAGGCCACTCACATCAGCCTTTCCCCACAACTGTTGACTCTCCAGTTCTTTCCCTCTCCACAGCACGTGAACTGCTTTTCTTTCCCGTCTCTCTACCACATGCTCATCATTGTGGTGCCCACCCAGTCCTTACCAGTGCCACAGGGGCTCGCTCTGACTGCTTTCTGCCTGGCCTGCACTGTGGGTCAGCCAGCTTCCATGATTTCCAGTGAGAAATCTGCTGTTCATCTTATTGAGGGTCCCTTACATGTGATAAGTTACTTTACTCTTAGTGTTTAAAAGATTTTTTTTTTTTACCATTGACTTCATCATTTCATTTTTTTTTTTCAAGAAAGGATTTCTCTGTGTAGCTTTGCGCCTTTCCTGGAACTCGCTTTGGAGACCAGGCTGGCCTCGAACTCACAGAGATCCGCCTGTCTCTGCCTCCTGAGTGCTGGGATTAAAGGCATGCGCCACCACCGCACGGCCATCATTTCATTTTAATGTGCTCCAGTGTGATTGCTGATTTTATCTTACTTGGAATTTATTGAGATTCATTGATCGATATTTATTCATGTCTTTGATCAAAATTGGAACATTTTGACAGCTCTCTCTCTCTCTCTCTCTCTCTCTCTCTCTCTCTTTCTCATTTTTTATTGAGACAGAGTTTCATGTAGCCCAGACTGGCCTTGAACTTACTGTATAGCCAAGGTTGTCCTTAAACTCTTAATGCTCTTACATCCCCTCTTCGACCCTTCTGCCTTCGCCTTCCTTGTGCTGGGATTACAAGTGTAAGATACCATGCTCGGGTCTTCTGCCATCATTTCTTCAAGGTTCTTTCCACTTTATTTTCTTTGTTCTCTCCTTCTATAATTTTCATATTGTGCATGTTGGCAAAGTAAGTGATATGTTACAGGAGTCTTAGATTCTAGTAAGTTTATTTTTCTTCATTCTTTCTGTTGCTCAGACTATACATTTTTTTTTTCATGACAGGGTTTCTCTGTGTAGCAGCCCTGGCTGTCCTGGAACCTGATGGGTAGACCAGGCTGGCCTCAGAAATCCACCTGCCTCTGCCTTTTCAGTGCTGAAATCAAAAGTGTGCACTACCATGCCCAGCTCAGGCTACATCATTTAAAAATATACAATTTCAAGTTCACTGATTTCTTTTCCTGTTACTTCAGCTCCGATGTTGAAGCCTTCTAGTAGTCAGGCATGGTAGCACATGCCTACAATACTGCAGTTCCAACTATTTGGGAGGCCAAACCTGAAAGATTGAAAGTTGAAGGCCAACATGGGCTACACAGTGAAATCCTGTCTCAAACTGAAAAAGGGGGGGTGTCTCTGGGGATGTAGCTTAGTGGTAGAGCATTTGCCTAGCACCACACAGCCTGGATTAGAACTCAGAACTGCAAGAAAAAAGATCCTCCAATAACTGTGTGTGTTTTTTGAGAAAGGGTCACATGTAGCCTAGGCTAGCCTTAAACTTGCTGTGTAGCTGAGGTTGACCTTAAAGCCCTCTTCTTTCTGCCTCTATCAACTTGAATGGGGAGATTACAGGTATGCACCATTATGCCTGGCTTTATACAGTGTTAGAGAGCAAAACTAGGGATTTTTGCATACTGGACAGTCTACCAACTGAGCTACACCTGAAGTCCAAATCTGTAATCTTTATCTTTCCTTTAGATGTTTATGCGTGTTTCCCTAACATCTAAGCAAATTTATGATAATGGACTGAAAGTCTTTGCTTGATGTCTGTGTTTCCTCAGGCACAGTAGCCATTCATTTCTTCTGTGAAGTATGGGCTATACTTCTTCACTGATAATTTTACAACCAGTCATTTTTATTGAAAATTGAACACTTGGAATATTGGTAATCAGATTTTTACTCCTCTTCAGGAGTTATTTATGTTTCTTGCAGTAGTCCTAGCTGTTGCTATTTATTTAATAATGTTCTAAACCCCTGTTTTATAGTGTTTATTTTATCTGTGTGTATGTGTGTAAAATGTGTGTATGACGCCGTGGAAGTCAGAAGAGGGTGTTACATACCAGGGATGCTATCTTCTCTCCCTCTCTCCCTCTCCCCCTTCTCCCTGTCTCTCTCTCCCCTCCTCCTTTCTGGAGCTCAGGACTGAACCTAGAACCTCCCACTTGCTAGGAAAGTGCTCTGCCATTTAGTTAAATCACCACTTTTGTACCGTTTTTGAAACTCCTCAATTAGGCTAGCACAGTGTCAGACAAGGTTATACTGGAAGACGGGGAGAGAGACATTTTCTCTGGCAGAGAATTGACTTGTGGAGTTATCCAAAATGCATGCTTACCTACAATTAAAGGCAAAAACTTCAGTCTAAGTCATTTGAGCTTATTATTCTATAGCAACCATCTCTCATGTCATGAGGTTCCCTTTTGCTCAGGACATTTCATGTGATCCACTTAGAGAAGGCCTTTCTGCTTTGAAAGGGATTAGAGAAATGCCTGTCAGTTTAAGTATCTGTCTCTTCCAATGATATTTATGGGGTTTTTTGTTTTGTTTTGTTTTGTAGATCAGGCTGGCCTTGAACTCACAAAGATCCACCTGCCTCTGTCTCTCAAGTGCTGGGATTAAAGGCATGCAGCACCACCTGGCTGGCATTTATGTTTTAGTTGGGTAGCTACAGACTAGAGTTTCCGAGATTGGTGAAGTTGAAGTCAAAATGCATGCTTTCCAGATGATGACACAAGACTCTGCAAAGATAAGACCAAAGCAATTCATCTCCCACAGTGAGATTGTAAGCCTTTAAAAAAGATCAGAGAGAGAGAGAGAGAGAGAGAGAGAGAGAGAGAGAGA